>CAUYON010096879.1:0-38597 GCA_963573935.1 Arctocebus calabarensis
TACATTTGAGTTCTCTGTGGATTCTGGTTATTAAGCCTTTGTCAGAGGCATAACTTGCAAATATTTTCTTCCATTCTGATGGCTGTCTGCTTGCTAAACTTACTACGTTCTTGGGACTCTACTCCTTTCACAGTAGTGCCATAGAAGATGAAATATTTGGGAGTTTACCTAACAAAGGATGTCAAAGATCTCTATAAAGAGAACTATGAAACATTTCAGAATTTCTAATACACCAAGTCTTTAATAAATGGCCTGCCCTAATATGATTTCCTATTATCAAAACATTATTTACTTACTTGATATTTTTTTCTTATAGACTTCTCAAAATAGATGTATCATACTGATAGCACTGAACTAGTGCCAGGAGGATTTAAGTGGAAGACTTCTCTATAACACAATGCATAATCTTGGAAAAAAACATGAGGCTTCTTTGTAGATCATTTTCCTCATTTGCATACTAGATGGTGGTTTACTAGGCACAGAACAAGAGCATCTAACTCTTGGGTCAGGCTAATTGCAAGTCTATAACTTGACTCAAATGATAACAACACCACCATCTTCTTCCCTAATTTGAAAGGCAATAGTCTGATCTTTACTGCAGAAGTGTAAATACTTCATGGTTTTTGATATATGGACATTCCTCTAGGATAAATTATGATACTACTGAAATCTATCGATAACAAGCAAGCTTGAGCATCCAGCAGATAATTCAAATAACACACATTTGTAAATATAAACCAGAGTTAACTTTCTGCCTGATGGTCTTTTCTATAATAAAATGTATACATTTTCAAAGCAAATAGGAACTGTAGCAGCTGCAGGCTCAGTGCTGCCAATTTGACAGTTGTCTGAAAACTGAGCAAATTATTAGCACTTGTACTATACTTGGAAGCCATTTTTGAAAAATAGAAAGCAATTTTATCCTAACATGGATTTTAAAGCAAGCATATTGGCTGGGAGAGCATACTAGGCAGAGATTTACATTGAACTGACACTTCAGATAAAGAACATTGTGGGGAAACTTGAGGCTACTTGCTTCTTAGAAGCTGTGACTAGGCTTTGACCTTAGAGAAGAAAAAGGAAATTTTTTCTCCTTACGTAACTGGGTTTATAAATATGTGTCTTACATAAGCAAAAACTCAAAAAGAGAGGATTCCTCTAGCATTAAATGAGTTATAGTCTCCTTGTATACAATTTTAAAACTGTGGGACTTAAAAAGAAAAAACAAAATCAACCATGTTCTCATTTCTCTAAAATAAAGAGCATCATTTGTTTTGACAAATTGGAATCACTTAGCGTATTAATTTTCCATACTACTTTTTTTCTGACTTAATGTTCCATCATATGAACTTTCCTTCATTTCAAAAATACAGGTAATTATATTTTTGGTCACACATTATGATCTATTACAGTTTATTTTATCATCATTCTATATTTGAGATAAAAAGTTTTTGCTCTAGTGTATGAAAATGTGGTAAAAATATAAATCTGATAAATTGTTTAAAAGATTTTCTCTAGAAGTAAAATAAATTATTTGGTGTCTTAATTTTAAGGTTATTGAAATATAGTTTGAAATTGCTTTCCAGAATTTTAACAATTTTGTGTTTAAAACCAATATTGTTGGTACTTAACTTTATACTTTGTTAAATTTATATAAATTCATACAATTATTTAATTGCAAGGATCTTTGACCTGTGACCCTAACATAGACTGGAGAGTATTCTTCCCTATGATTGTATTTCCCTCAACTGCCCTTGAGAAGTAAAATGTCCTAGGACAACAAGGTGTTCATAATAAATACACTTGCAGACAGAGGGCATGGTCAAAGCAGCTCTGAGAACAGGTGTTTCCTAGAAGTTAAGGGGGCTTTCTACTTCTAGGGAAAGCAGATAATTAGGTTCTATTTGTCTATGTTTTTAAATATTTATTTGTCTGGAAATATTACAGACAAATTCAAGGTATTTTTCCAGAAAGTTCACAATGCATACTCCTGATGGTATTGGAACATATTAGATAACACAAAATAGTCCACAAATAACTAATTACATGATGACCAAAGCTAAATCAAGTCTTCCTTTTTATATCTGACCTTCTCTGGACTTGTCATATGACCTGGTTTCTATTTCATAGGACAGCATTTTTCTTCTCTAATTTACTGTGTCCTCCTCTAAATCTAGCACCCAAACACTGGCTGGACCATGTTGAATACTCCAAACATTTGTTGAATAGAGGGAAAAAAATGAATCAATGAATGTGCACAAGAGTTTTATATATAAGAAACCACTTAGCACATTTAGCTCCAGGATGTTTAACTGGATCATTAGGTGCTTCTCTGTTCTTTCCTCCTATGAGTTATTTGAACAGTTGAGTGATCTGTTAATAATCTTTTTCTTTTTTTCTTTTTTTTTGCAATTATTTTTGGCAGGGGCTGGGTTTGAACCTGCCACCTCCGGTATATGGGGCCGGCGCCCTACTCCTTGAGCCACAGGCGCCACCTAATAATCTATTTCTTTTACCTCACACTTTTTGGGTCTGAAATTGATGAACTCATTTGCCTATCAAGTGGTTTCAAGGTTTGGAATCCATAGACTAAAGTAATTAAAACAAAAAGGGGATCATAAGGGAGTTAACTTTAAATTTTGTAAAAATTGACAATTAAATATGCTTGATTAATTTATTCTATCAGTTTTATGTCACAGGATAGAAGTCATTTTAACAAATAGGAAGCATTTATCTTGTTTTGGGACTTCTCAGGGAGCTGGTTGTATATCTGTTAAGTACTTATTTGTTTGTGGATTGATTTTTTTTTTTTTTTTTAGTTTTTTTTCCCAAAGAAAAATGGCAATAGCCAATTGGAAACCTACTTATTTTTAAACTGCAATTCTATTTTCTTTGTATGTAGAAGTAAATTACTGACTTAGTATTTTAAATAACTTCCTCCCCTTCTCCTTTGGTTTATTGTCCGCAGAATCTTTCCTTCCAAAGAGATATACCTCAGGTTCTTGCTTTGCTTCTTTTAACCCAAATAATGCAAAACATAATTTGATTGTGTGTCATGAAGTATCCAATTGTTAAAAATAGGGGCAAAAAATTTCTGAAATTGGCAACTAATTTGAATTAAAAAAAAAATCCAAGCAAATGGGGCTTGGTAGGGATGGGAATCAACTCCTCTGTCCCAGGAAATCTGATTTGGTTTCATGAATCCAGTTAATTCATTCCCTCTATCCTAGCTACATATAATATGAATAATGAACATTAATTCAAATGGAAAGAAAACAATTTCTTTTTTTTTTTTTTTTGAGACAGAACCTCAAGCTGTTGCCCTGGGTAGAGTGCTGTGGCATCACAGCTCACAGCAACCTCCAATTCCTGGGCTCAAGCGAGTCTCCTGCCTCCGCCTCCCAAGTCGCTGGGACTACAGGCGCCTGCCACAACGCCGGCCATTTTTTTGGTTGCAGCTGTCATTGTTGTTTGGCGGGCCCGGGGGCTGGATTCGAACCCGCCAGCTCAGGTGTACATGGCTGGCGCCTTAGCCCATTGAGCCACAGGCGCCGAGCCAGAAAACAATTTCTTGATAAAGTATCATTTGTTCTGATTGGACTGAAGGCTATTGACATGTTGACATAGGCTGGTATTTGGAAATCTATGGTGGCAAGAATGCCATCCTTCCCACTTTGAAATTCCTATTTTAGTGTTTTAGGCAGGATGGATGGTAAACCAGTGAGAAGGAGGTGAAGTCATCACATTGAACCCACTGTAACCTTCAGTATTTATAGAACTTGAGCCTGCATTGCTTTTGCTCTGCAATTGTTTTACGAAAAATTCCTGAAGTATCTTTACGTAATTTTAAAATTTTAAATAATGTATCCACAGATGTGTAAAATGAAGGGTATGTGACAATTTATGATCCAGGAACTGAAGTTCCAGTTTATGAAGGAACTGCCGCCCTTCTTCTCCCCATACGCTGTCAGCCTGTGGGGCTTTTCTTTAAACCCATTTTTTTCAAATTCTTCTGGGATCTGATACAACTTCTAATAAAAATTTATTTGTTTAATTATTGATTAATTAATTGACATTGCACTTATATATAATGACTTCCTACCAAGATCTGAAGGACCCTGAAAATTTCTTTGTGACTCAGAAAAGTCTGGCGTCTGGATACACAGTTTAGTCAGCAGAGTTGGGCTGGACCTCAGGTCCTGGTCAGAGCTACTGGGTGACAATCTTTGTGTATGAAGATCACAACCACAGTGGCTGCATAGGGCATCCCGCTTCTGACTGTGATAGACAAGAAATAGGCGTTTCTCCTATCAGACACTCTTGGTTCTCACCTTTAGTTATCTCGGTAACTCATAGGCTGTGCTTGGTGACAAGTGATACCACCTGATGTTAATTCCCAACCTTGACCCACCCAGGTTCTGTTTAAGTCCTTATGTCAAGATTAGGGAAATCCAATCCTTCCAACCAGGGGCATCCAACCAGGGCCCTTAGCTGGCTGTGAATGCTTATGTAAGTGTAATCTTGGGCCACACATTAAATCCACAAACACCAACAAAAGCTGATGACCAAAAAAAAGGTCTGTGCATAATTTCCATGATATCCACCACTGCAGATAAGCACTGATACCCAGCCACGGGCTGTGGTTGGATGTCCCTGTAACAGTCGTTAAACTTCACCCTATTTTTTATCTTATAACATCTCCCTATTTTTTTATCTTATAACATCTAAGCACACATTAACAACTCAAAGAACCCAAAGCAATGGTTTCTTTGAAGGTAAATCTGAAAGCCTTTTGGCATATGACTTCCTGGATATAAGTTGCATTGACTCAGACTTTGCTATAGGCACCAACACAGCCATTTGCATCACAAATTTTGTCAGGTTGTGGTATGGCAATTAGAATAAAACTATAGTATTTGTTGCTCAGGTTTAATTTATGACTCACCACTCACCACAAATCTAGCTGTTGTGCTAGATTAAATTATATTAGCAAGAGCTTAGCAGACCTTACAAATAAGTTGCCCTTTGTAGAGTATAAACCTTTCTCTGAAATGAACATCAAAATTGACATATGGATGAAGAACAACGGATCCTACAAACCACATTTAGAGTATTTAATAAGTCTGGTATCTCTGCAGGAAATGAGCACTGATGGCTTAAAGAATAAGGCCCTGACGAGCCTCTGCCACCTTCCACACTGGCATCGTCTCCAGCCCCAGCCCCCCTCTGCCTCATTCTCTCCCCATCATTCCAGTCCCCCCTTCCTGAAAAGACTGCTTTTTCTCTCTCACTTCTCCCTTGTTTATGCTCTTTTCTGTAACCTGAAATGCTCTTCTATATCCAATTTCCCAGCCTGCAAAGTCCTGCTTGCTCACCGAGACATGCCCATCTTTCTGCACCTGTAATCCCCTTGCTACCAGCTGCTGAGCTCCTTGGGTCTTGTCTTCTCATGAGTGAACAATGACAGGAAGAGACAATTTTGAAGCAGCAAACGGCAAAGGTTATTAAAGCCAAAGTCCACTCTTACAGGAGTTGGCAGCACACGTCCAAGTGGACTCTGGCCCTGTGGTCTCCCTAGGTTTCTACTCAATAAAGGGGCAGGCACACGGCCCAGGGGACACTGGCACTGGTGTCTCTGTGACATCCCATTTTCTCCTGTTTCTCCTCTCCTCCTTCCTGACGTTGTCTCTTCTCCCTTTTCTCTTGACTGGGAATGTTGTCTCCTTCCTGCTGTCTGCTGGGACAGTTTCCACCTTGTATGGTCAGCCCCGGAAGTGCTATGGTGCCCAAAGGGATGGGATGGTGATGTATAATGTGCCCCCTGCTGGTTCTGGTTCTTTCTTTCCTTCTCCCTCTCCCTCCCTCCTCCCTTTCTTTTGGAGACAGAATCTCACTCTGTCCCCCTGAGCAGAGTGCCCTGGTGTCATAGTCACGGCAACCTCAAACTCTTGGGCTCAAGAGATTCTCTTACCTTAGCTTCCGGAGTAGCTGGGAATACAGGCATCCGCCACAACTCCGGGTGAGTTTTTCTATTTTTAGCAGAGACAGGCTCACTCTTGCTCAGGCTGGTCTCAAACTCCTGAACTTAAGGGAGCCTCCCAGAGTGCTAGGATTACGGACAGGAACCACCATGCCAGGCCTCTGTCTCTTATGACAGTTGTGGTTGCCTGTTGTCTTGTTATTATTGGACATTCTCTAACTCAGCATCACGTTTGTTTACATTTCTTGCTTTCCTATGTTATCTGCTCACATCTCCTTGTTTCCTTACGCTGACATTCTGTGACACTCACGGCTACCCTTATCTGGTACTGTATTTTCTTCTCAGTACCCTGATTGTTTCCACAGCGGGTTCCCTTCCTCCTCTGCTCGTGTCTTCACTTTCCTGCCTGCGCTAACCGTGCTTCCTTCTGCCTGCCCAGGACGTCAGGGGCTCCTCCTGGTTCCCTGGTGCAGGCTATATGGTGGTTACAGCCCTTCCTGCTGAATTCTGTCTGAATTCAGCCCTCCCTGCTGAATTTCCCACCTGTCTGAATTCTGGGAAGATGCTGGGCATTTTTATCCGTCTTCCTTTCCTCTGGCGGAGCACAGGCTTCATAAGCGCCTTCTCCACAGGGGCTGCCTGGATCTGGGTTCCCCTGGCTCCCCTCTCAGTCCTCTGCGGTCCTTCCTGCCTCTCCTGATTGATCCTTGCACCAAGCCTCGCGTTAGTCTGTGTTTGCACGTCCAGGCTGCAGTGCCGTGCAGAGATGCTCAGGCGCTTTGGGACTTCCAGAAGCACGCTGGGGAGTCACTATTTAGCATTTGCACATCATGACAATGACCTGTCAGCCCATATATTTCTACTGCAGGATGAGGAGGTGTCTTGATTTTCCCCAGGCTTGGCTGATTTTAGCACTGATAGGACTGGGGAAAACCCTCAGCCCTGGGTCAACCCGATAAGACTCCCCAGATAAGACTCTGGGTTTCTCCATGGCAGGGCTCTACGTGTCTTATCTTCGGATTTCTGTCACGTATCACGGCACTGGGACAGAGGAAACGCTCAGCGAATATTTGCTGAATGAGTGAACGGATGGATTAATTGCAAAAGGCGGAACAACAAAATAGGGAAAAACAAACAAGATTCAAGCTGCTGATTCAACGGGGGCAAGTTTTCCCCACAGCCCTCCTGGCGCAGCTGGAGCTGAAGACCCAACCTGGAGGCGCATTTCCACACAGCCCCTGGGGTGCCGAGCTGCTCCCTGGAAGCAAGCTTGGTGACGCTGAGTGTGGGGCCCCTCTGTCCCTGCTGCATCGGGAGCAGACAGGGGGAGCAGAGGCAGGTCGCTCCGAGGACACTGGCTAAGCCTGCGCGGGCCCTGGGTTGGCAGTTAGTCGCTTCTTGCCTTAATATTGGTGTCATTTATTTTACTCCCAGATTTGCGGCAACGTAATTTCAGCAGATAGTTTACTATCCAGCAACGGTCTCTGTAACCATAAAACATCTCTATTTCATTGCCGATTTTTCCAGCCTTCTAGTTCTGGGCTATGGACCTGATGACAGGGTGTGTTATGTCAGGGGGTTGAGAATGAGTCCTGACGATGCTCCGGTCTATCTGCACGCTGGTTGTTTTATTTCAGCCATTTTCCAGATAGACAAATACCTACTTCCGGCTCTTCTGTGTAAGGAACTGTCTTTGGCTAAACCTGTCTCTGAGAAACCAAGGTTAAGGGCTCCTGGTCCAGGTTGGGTTAGGGGCTGGAGCCACCTGAACCAGCGGTGGGGGAAGCAGGAACTGGGGCGAGGATTCAGGAGAAGGTGATGGGGGAGCAAACATCAATGCCACGATGAATCTGAGGGGCCTGACCCAGAGAACGTACCCAGGAGGAGCTGCGAATTAGGGCAATCGGGTGAGAGGGCTGGAAACAGCACCCGGAGACGTCCCCTGCTGAACGGCAAGAGAAAATTCAAAACTGCCTGTTTATTCCTGGGCAGGGAGGGGGACAGCCCATCCCATCCCAGCCAGCCTGGCTGCTGTTTGCCTCTTCCTGTTGCTGGGCACTTGTCCCCTGCCGGCTTGCAGCCAGGGGTCAGACGCACTCAGATTTGCATCCTGCAACTTTCTCTTCTGCACATGATTTTATGTCACGAAGCCTCAGTTTCACCACCTAAATATTAGGTCAGAATAGGCTTTCCTGCTAAAGTTTGGGGTATCATTAAATGAAATAATTTGTGTACGTTGCCAAAGACAAACCTGGTAATAGTCTCGTGTGTCACTCATTCAAGAATCTCTTCAGATGATTTCAAGGATGAGCACAAGGCCTAATAGGCCCTGTGAGTCCACAAGGCCTAACAACACACACTGGGGCCTGTGGGGAGCTGCAGGCAGAGGCTGACCAGTCCCTGTTATCAGGGGTTTGCAAGCCAGTAGTCCTATCAGGAAAAATACGGAGTGACAATAAAAGAGCTAAAACCTGTAAGTACCAACTGCTGGAAGTATAGCTAACATGGCATCGAGCTTCAAAAGAGGGAGATGTTTTGTTGTGTGTTTTCTCCAGATGGAGAAATCTTCCCGGAGAAGTTCATCACGTGTCTGCAGAGGTGACAATTACACTAGTGGTTTCCAACTTGGCTGTCCCGTGTAGAACTTCCAGATAGAGATGCCCGGACACTGATTGACTCTTCGAGGGGGCTGAGCCACGTGCTTGAAACAGAGCTGTACGCAGCGTCCGAGCTCATCAAGAGGGCTCGGGTGGGTTTGGACAAAGGGAGAAGGGTGGACGGCACAGGTCGGGCTCCAGCGGGATCCCAGGACATTCATAAGCAAGAGCCCCGATTTGGGGTCAGCGCGCATATGTAGAAGTTGTAGAACATGAGCGCCCAGGTGGGGCCAGTCTGCAGCCACAGCCTTGCCGTGGGGGTCTGAGTGACTGCGGCTGGATTTTGAGCAGTGCCATCAAAACACCAGATGCGGACTTTCCCGGGACCCCTGGAAGCAGACAGTACCTGCTCAGAGGCAGCAGAGAGGTTCCGGGGAAGCAGAAGAGGGCTCCACCTAGTGGGCGGGATGACTGCGGGACTGGAGGCAGGAAGCAGGCCTCCTCCTATGGGCGCCGGAGCCTCTGATTCTGATTCGTGTGTTCTCGCTGCGAACCTCAGCTGCGAGCCCCGCTTTCCGCTGGGCTCCGCAGACCTCACTCTGCCTCTTAGCCTCCTGTTGTTGCTTTAAAACCCCCCACCCACCCGGTTCCTTAGAACAACACAAAGTTATCCCCTCACAGCTCCGGGGCTGAGCAGGCTGAATAGGTTTTAGTGTTTTTAGCTGCAACGGAGGTATTGGCAGGACTGCATCCTTCTGGCGATTTGGGGAAGTCACAGCCTGGTGGTCCCAGCTTGGAGGTGCCTGCAGCTGACTCGAGGCCCCTCCTGCCCTCCCAGGCCAGCGGTGCAGGGTGTCCAGCAGACCCCAGCGCCTGACACCGACTCTCCACCCCTTCCACGCCTATTTAAAGGACAGCTGAGATTACGCTGCCCTTGCCTGGATAATATTGGGTAATCTCCTTACCTTAGAGCCAGATGACAGGTAACTTGAATTCAATTCACAACCTTCTTTCCTCTTACCGTGTAACTTAACGTGTTCATTGGTTCTGAGGATAATGACAGGGACACCTTTGCGAGGGGCATCATTCTGCCCTCCACATGCTATAGTGAGGGAGCCACGTGCCAGACAAACAAGTGACGCGGCTGGACTTCTGTGTGCTTATTTATTCTGCGCATGCGTGATTTCCTATAGAGGCGTGTGTATGGACCGTAGCAAAGAAAATGCGATGATGGTCCAGAGGAAGTCTGTAGGATGAGGTGACGTCCCCACCGAGAGCTGCTGGGAGCAGAGCTCCTGGGAAGCGACTCTGACCGTTTGCTCCTCTAGTTTCTATTCCGCGAGATAGTAGCTTAATGGTTTATCTGCATAAAATTGTTTTGCAGATTGAATGATGCAATAATCTTTACAAAACGTCTAGTGTCACTGCCAATTCCCAGTGATTGGAATAGTTTCTGCTCATAGAAGGCCTCAAAGATCGACATTGTGTTTTGTGTTGGTGAGGCAAGAATTTGGTTTTTCTCAATATTTTCAGATATATTTATTATTCTGACTTTCTTTCTTTTCTTTTCTTTTCTTTTTTTTTTTTTTTGTGGCTCTGGCGACTCTAGCCTCCCTAAATCAGCGGGTTTTAGCATTTTAGGGAGGAAGACATCCTGCAGAATCAATACTCCTTCTTCAGTTTGGCTGTCAAAATAGATTTTTTTTTTGTTTGTTTGAATCTATATCAAGATAATAAGGATTGTAAATCAGACTTGGTAGGGAACAGAAGCTTCATTAAAAGTACAAGTGAGAGAAAAAGAGAGAACTTTTGAAGCCTTTTATCATAGTAAGAATCAAACCTGCAGGCAGCATATTACAGAGTTCCTTCCAGAAATGGAAAGTGAATACCTGTGTCTGTGCTGGCAGGAAAATGAGCCGCAGGGCTGAGGAGGAGGAGAAGGAGGAAGAGGAAGGGGAGGAACAGGAAGAAGAGGAAGGGGAGGAACAGGAGGAAGAGGAAGAGGAGGAACAGGAGGGAGAGGAAGAGGAAGAACAGGAGGGAGAGGAAGAGGAAGAACAGGAGGAAGAGGAGGAATAGGAGGAAGAGGAGGAGGAGGAGGAAGAGGAAAGGGAGGAACAGGAGGAAGAGGAAGAGGAGGAACAGGAGGAAGAGGAAGAGGAGGAACAGGAGGAAGAGGAAGAAGAGGAGGAAGAGGAGGAAGAGGAGGGAGAGGAAGAGGAGGAACAGGAGGAAAGGGAGGAACAGGAGGAAGAGGAAGAGGAGGAACAGGAGGAAGTGGAGGAGAAGGGGGAAGAAGAGGAAAAAGAGGAGTGGTGGGAGGAGGAGACAGTGTGGTACCAGGAAAATCCTGAGCCAACCCCTCAAGCCTGGTGAGATGGTGGAGAGGAAGGTGACAGGAGCAGTCCTAAAAGCCTGGCTCTTCCTCCACTGGAGTGGGGATGGGGTTCCTAGAAACATCTGGATGGACTTCACATGTGATGAGAACACCCGGATCATAGCTGCCTCTATTGGATGTACAGTTTGCAATCATTTAGGGTGGAGGCTATTAAACTTTAGTCCACATTAGAATCTCCCTGATTGAACTTCAAGCGCTTCCAGACACAGATTGCTGGGCCTTGTGCACACTTTCCGATTTGATAGGTTTGGTGACAGAAATATACCCTTCTGACAATTTCTCAGGTAATGCTACTTATCGTGGTTGGGGGACTCCACCTAAAGAATCACTCTTCCAGGGTAGACCTCTGCCCATGAATCAGGACAAAAGCGATTGACAATTTTGAAGAAAGTGGCAAAAGTATTCTTTGGCATCATTTCTGGGTTCCCCTTGACCTTCCTGTGGAAAGGACTAGGAAATTCCTATGTGTTCACTTAAGATTCTGAGAATCTAACTGGCAGGCCGAGGATTAAGAATGGACGCTGGAGGCAGGCACTTCAAGAGTGGACACTGCTTTGGTGAGAGAATAGGAATCTAAGGATGGGATATTTTGGCTGAAGAATCCAAGATTTAGCTAAGAAAAATATTTTAATTTTGTAAGTTAGCCTAGATTTCTTGGTTAACACTAAAATATATTTTACCTTATTTATTTTCTGCTCACATTTAAGTGGATGAGAGATTTTGTGAAGGATGATTTGTAAATGTGAAAACTGCAATTCTTTTCTCTGAGCATAGTTAGTACAGTATCTGTAAATCTGGAATCTTACTATTTTTGTTTGCTGGTTACCGTCTGCTTCTTGCTGTTAAACTGTTAGCTCTTTGAGAACAGGCACTTTGCTTATCTTGCTTATGTATGTGAGTGCTCAATAGATATTTGACAAAAGAATAAATGAAAAAGAAGGATCAAAGTATAGTGGAAATGGGCAATAATGATATGAGGAAATATAAAGAAGTCATATACCACAGTTTACTTATTTTCTAGTACACCCCAAGTTATATAGAAATGTTTTATTATGTTAATGGAAACACTCAGCTTTCAATCTGTCCCCGATATGCAAAGGGAAACTATGCTGGAGGAAGCACACCCAATGTAAACAGTTACTCTAGGAAGTGAGTTCATGGGTCATGTTTATTTTCTTCTTTATGCTTTTCTGCTTTTACTAAATTCACCTATTTAGTGTTGGCACTCGCTCCTAGATGAAAAATGTTATGCAAGTGAGTGCACATGAATATTGCCCAATGTGCCCCTATTAAAGAAACATTATTGTAAATGAAAGTTATTGCTATAAGGAATGTAGCCATGAGAGGTGCTATGAGAGCACAGGGAAGTAGGAATATAATTCAAAGGGCCTTGCAAACTGTGGCTGCACAATGCAAGTGAAAACTGGCAGTGGTAAATGGGAACGTTCCAAGTGTTGTTCTGGTCAGCACAAGAACCCTCTGGTGCCTGCCACACCAGGATGCAGGGAACTGAGAAAAGAAGTGTGTGTCCAGGGCAGTTGGGGAAGATTGGCTCATCAACATCATGATCTTTGCATTTCAAACCCTAGAGGTGTTCCTTGCACATGCAGTGCTAAAGGAAATGAAAGTAGGAACTCTTCAGGGATGTTCTAATGCCTTTTTTTCCTTCATCAAAGAGGTCATAGGCAGGCTGAGCATATAGATTTACATGTAGAAGTAGAGGTCAGTGTAGATGTATATCTGTATCTCTATCTCGAGATAGAGGTGTAGATGTGGGTGCAGGAATAGATGGAGATGATGCAAATGCAGAGACCAGATGATGTAGAGATACATAGATGCACAGGTAGAGACATGGGTTGTGTGTGTGGATTCAGTGTAGATGGTGTAGCTGTAGATAGGCAGATGCAGAGGGAGGTGTAGCTAATGTACACATGCAGAGGTGTGGGGAGGTGTAGATGACATTGATGTCAGTAGAGGGGCAGGTGTGGATGTAAGTAGGGACAGGTGCAGACAATGATGTACGTGTAGGTATTGCAGAGTATGTTCATGCAGATTATTTTAATGTAAATATATGGACACGATCCAGGTTTAGATATGGATGGTGTTGATGTAGAGGTCCAGATGTGGGTGTAAGTGCAGGTGTAGATCCATTAGTAGATACCCACGAGCTGTCTTCTACATGCTTTTCTGCCTTCCTCTCCCTTTTCTTATTTCTCTTGGGCTTACATGTTATTTTCTGTTTTGTGCATAAATCATGTAGCTTCATGTCCTATTGCCTTTTCTTTTCTTTTCTTTTTTAATTTCTTTTCTTTTCATCCCTTCCCTTCCTTTCCCTTCCCTTCTTTTCCTTTCCTTTCCTTCTCTTCCTCTCCCTTCCCTTCCCTTCTCTTTTCTTTTCTTCCCCCCAATTGACTTTTCTTATGCCATTTCTTCTCCTTGGAACACCTTTCTCTTCCATGAGACCAGCTTCTACAAGAGTCAGCCCAGGACAGGGAAACTCTCCCGTACCCTCCACAAGCTTACGAGCCCCAGTGTCTTTCCCTGCCTGGGTGCTTATCTCACAGGGAGGTCACCCTTTCTTGACAAGGACCAGGTTTGGGGGGAAGCTGAAGAGCGTAATAAGATGATTCTCAAAATGGGGCCTATGATTCTCTAAGGCATTGCTGGTCTACACAGAGCACAGCCAGGGACTTTATCTCATGAGGTTACCTCCATATCCACATTGGTGCCAAGGAATGTGCCTTTCACTGTCACAGCTAGTGGGAAAAACACAGGGTGAAGTGATTCGTCACAGAGGTGCTTTCACCAAGCAGAGGCCAGATGGCACTGTGGTGCACAATAGTAATGTCATTTCAGTCACTCAGAGGGACTTGCAGTGGAACGTGAGTCATTTTGTGTGTTCTGCAGGACTCAGGGCTTTGTGGTTGAGATTTATGCTTATATTTATGCAAAATTGCATCGTCTGCCTCCTGTGTGCACTATTTTAATTTAAATTCTGTTCATTTTGTGGTTTGTGTCATGTTTTTAGATGTGTACCATGTTATATTTGCACAGGAGCTAAAGAAATTGATGCTTAGTCTTATGACTTAGACCATAACAGCACACCATGTTTGTTCATGGGATCCCTGCCTCTCAGTTGGAGGGAAAGTTTCAGAAACACAGGCTAGGAAAAAACATGTGGGCTCCAGAGTCTACTGCTTAGGTTTGAATTCCTCCTCTTCTGCTCTCTCTCTGAGTGACTGGGAAAATGTTTTAAGCTTTTTAAGCCTTAATATCCTCATTGGAGGCCAGGCACGGTGGCTCACATCTGTAATCCAGCACTTGGGAGGCTGAGGCGGGTGGATCACCTAAGCTCACAAGTTCAAGACCAGCCTCAGCTACAGTGAGATCCCGTCTCTAAAAAAGTAGCTGGGCATTGTTTCAGGCACCTGTAGTCCCAGCTACTTGGGAGGTTGAGGCAAGAGAACTGTTTGAACCCAAGAGTTTGAGGTTTCTATGAGCTAAGGCACCCAGCACTCTACCAAGAGTGACCAAGTGAGACTCTGTCTCAAAAAAAAAAAAATGCTCATTGGAAAACTGGTGCTTATTTTATATGGTGTTGTATGATTAAATGAGATACTCCATGTAAAGAGCTTAGTACAGCAAGTCATACTGTCCTCTGCCCACAGAGGCACCTGTGGTCTCCTCTGGCCTCTACCGGCCGTCCTGGAAGAGTTTTCCTAAAACTCTTTCCTGAAGAGCCTGCAGGTGGCAAACATACTCCCGCCAGACCTTTAGGGTTTCCTGATGCTTAGATCCCCTATCCTGTGAGCCTCTTGTCACCTGCATGATCTCTACACTTGCCCAACCTTGGAGGTTCTTTCTGCCTGGATCACACACCCAAAACTTCTAGACAGTGTCATTGGTAGCTGCTCAGACTTCTGAAGCAATGCCTGATTCCAGGGGGCACCAGACTCTAATTTCACCAATTACCTTTACCTGAGGCTTCCTTCGCCCTAAAGTCTTTAAACAGTGAAGCTCATCACAGATAAGAGTAGCGAAAGGAGTCACAGAGTTAGGGACCTAAAAATAGCTGTGTCCGTTCAGTGTGAGATGCAGAGGCAATTTCTTGGTGACAGGCTCTTTATTAGCGCAGACAATCAATAAAAAGATAGGCAAAGATCTGGACAGGCATCTTAAAAGATAAAGACACATATGTCCACTAAACTCACACCATTAGTAAAGGGGTAGGAAAATCTCGAACAGGGCGAGTTAGTGTTGAGCACTTGTTCAGTAGGCACACATAACAAGCCCTGAGCTGTCAATTCCAGAGAGGATTTGGGCACCCAGTTCTCTCACCCTTGCTGGTGGACTGAACGCCAAGCCATTTATTTGGGAAACAGGCAGACATTATTTCCTAAAGTGAAATACTTACAAACCTCATAACCTTTCGAATTCTATTTGGAATATATTTAAGAAAAATGCTTGCACGTGTTCAACAGAGGACATGTGCAAGAATGTTCATGGCCTCCCTGTTCACAAGAGAAGGCCTAGAAATAGCAGATGGTTATCAAGTGGAGAGCAAACTAACTCATTCCCAAATAGAATAATGTTCTCCTCCAAACAGGCACATTCCAGTGGCAGGTGAAACTATGGATGAATCTTAGCAAGATGGTAGCAAGTGAAAAATCTCCAGAGATTACAGATGGCGTGGAATCTGATATACAAAATTTAAAGTGATATAGATAATATTGTTTACATGTGGGAATATGTATAGCATACATGTTATATATGTTAGTATGCATGTGTACATGTATGTATACATACATATATATCTGCATACTTTGTGGAAATATATAAAAACGTATTATGTTTATATCAAGTTATATAAAAATAATATATCAAAATATGAAAAAAAACAAAGTAGAGGATGGACATGAGCTCTCCGGAGAGACAGAATCAATAGAGTACATATGGATACAGAAATAGGAGAGGGGATTTATTAGGATACAGGTGAGGAATATTTTCATGTTGGAAGGCTTCTTTAATTTAGTCACAGCCACAAAAGACCACATTCAAGAAATTTCAGTCGGATAGACGTTAAAATGTACATTATTTTGTAAAACTCTAACTACTTAGTAATTTCAAAAAATGAAAAATATTTGTTAATTTTAAAATTAACAGCTTTTAAGTGACTTTGTTGTGCCTGCTTTTTGTTGGAAAGTATTAGGGTATTCGGTTGCAGCATGGAGGTCCACAGTTTCGAATGATCCTCCGGATGGGCACCGGTCATTTGTGACCTTGAGGGCACCTTGGTCTGGGTTAGCTAGAGAATGTAGATTTGCAGCAATGAGCAAGACAGCATTTTTCAGGCATGTGCCAAAGGCATGTATATTCTACTGCATTTTTCTGTATTTCAATTACACCTTTCTTACCATCAATGACTTTAAAATATCATCTACTGAGAGCTCATCAATTCCATCTGTAGTTCTTTAGGTGCCTTGGTGATATCAACTAGGTGAGGCTGCAATGTCAACTTAAGTGTGATGTGTGATTCTCAAACTCAGTGAATTTTTCATTATATTCTCCAATAAACAGGTCTATAACAGACGTTTATTCTTCAAATGATTCTCATGTATCATCTTGCTCACCAGTGATCTTTGCTAACAGGGGAAAATGTTCATCTGAAATTTCTTTTTGAAGAAGTATTTTGAAAAATGATGGTGTTTTCAAGATGCTTGGATTGTTTGCCACGTATCAAATATAATCTTAGTTTTGCCTTGTAAAGAAATATTTAAGTCATTTTGATTTGACATGATATTACATAGATATGTTGCATTCCTCCAGAAATGTTCTTTCAATAATTCACATTGTTGATTCTGCTCTTCATAACATTTAACTATCTGTTCTTGCAGAGATAGCATTTTGGGTAACACCTGCTTCTACTTATTTTAGAATGATATGGCAAATCCACACGGAATACCTCATCATTTGACGTTAGCATGTTATGAACCTGGCCATCATATGTTGCATTTACACAAAAATAGTTAACAATACTTATAACTTGTTGCAAAGTGTCACTTAAAATAGTAGCTTTAGCACAGAGATTTTGCTGATTTAAGGTACAATGAATAGAAGCAAGAGCATGTGGATCTGAAAGTACATTCTTTTTTATCTGTGCAATAAACTCTTCTTGTTTTCCTGTCATGGAAGGTGCACTGTCTATATGTTTACTCACAAAATTTACCAAATTAAGTCCTATTTCACAACATTTACCTTGAAAGTTTTTGAATGTATCTACTCATCTTCTACTACAAGAGTGCCGAAAGCAAACAACTCTTCATAGCTAAGAAAAACCTTCTGTTATGGTCCTAACGAAGTATAAAACCTGTGCTGAGTTAGTAATGTCAGTTGATTCATTCAAAGTTATTGAATAATGTATATATTCCTTTTGATCTACCGCATGAAGTCGTTCTGTTAAGTTGAAGGCTAATTTGTGCTGCTGATCAATTATGATTCTCCTTGAAAGAGGCGGTTGTTTGTACTTTGAAATGTTCTCAGTATCCTACAATTTCCACAATGCAGTTTTTCACAATTTCCACATCACTCAGTGGCTTTCCTTTTTCCTGAGTACATGAACTACTGTATAAGTTACTTCAGGGGCATTATTTTCAGGTATTACTATTGTTTAAAAGAATTGTCTGTGTTTTTGCTTTTCATCTTTTAAATTCTGCAATACAATCTTTCACGCCTCTTCCTCTAATTTAAGATATTTGTGATCTTCAGGAGTGTCATAATGCTGATGAGCACTGAATTTTGAACGATGATATTACTGTATCACCAACAAGCAAATCATCTTCTCTTTAGCAGAAACAAGGTAAGATTGCAATTCCCAATCCTCGGTAAAAATCTGTTTTCTTCCTTCATCATTCTCTTGGTCTTCTTTGCCATGATGTGCTGTTAAGCAGACAGAGTTAAAAAATACTATTGACCTATGCAATTATTCACAAATTCCACTTCAAACAGAAACTCAGTGCACCATGGTCAAAAGCTGGTAACCGTCTGGGGTACTCGACCTCCATAAATTCTCCCTATCAGCCTCATGCGGTGGTGGTGCCAGTCAGGCTGGAGAAGTTAGAACTAAATCATGAGTGCAGCAGCCATCAAGTTAGCCCTGTGGCTTACTGATATTCTCATTGTGTTGGTCGATCTTGGGGGATTATTTTGTTGAAACTTATAAAATCTTTGGAATTTTAAATACGTTCATTTAAAAATTAAAATAAAATATAAAAGCTTATTAAAATGTATTAATGAAAATAAAATAATTTGTTCTGTAACATTCGAATTCAGTCAAAGGGCCACACTGAAGGACCTAGAAGGCCACACGTGGCCGTAAAGCCGCAGGGTCCCCACTACCGCATTATGGAACTGGCTTATCTGATTACAGAGGCTGAGAGACCCCAGGAGAGGCCGTCTGCGAGCTGAGATTCTGCGATGCTGATTGCAAGTCTCAGTCCACGTCCAAGGGTACCAGAATGAGCAATGCTGATGGCGTAGCTCTCAGTCGCTGGCTGACGTCCTGAGCATCCAGGCAGCTGCTGACGTGAATCCTGGAGAGAAGGCTGGATTTACTGTGCAAGCAGGAGATGAGTGTGCCTCCGGGTTCCCAGCCAATGGAATGCGGATCTTCACCATATAGTCCCTTTAGACTCACCCTCTACTTTCCTCTGGAATCTCCACCCCTCCACACATGCACAAAATAACTTCCCATTTGTATAGGCTTTCCTTAGTCCAGTTAAGTTGGACCTAATATTCACCATCACACATGGTACTCAGAGTGATGAGCATCTTGGGTGGGAGGGAAACCAAAGTGGGAGGAGATATCCTCTGGGATACACTATGTAGAAAAGTGAAATAATGTAAGACCGTGTGTTTGGCTAACTGCAGCTCATGGGTCAAATTCAGGGTCAGTTTTATGTATCCCTCAATTATAACGTGGGTGACATATGATATACTGGGAGTGGTATCGACTTGAAATCCGCTCCCAAATGAGACCACAGAGTTTAGGGAAAATAAGCAACAAAGCAAAAGAGAGGCTTAACTAAAGGAATGAAAGTGACTTCATGTCACAGGGCTCCTTGAAAGCCAGCTGGAATATTGAAGGCAGACTCAGATATATCTTAAGTCAGGTGCAGTTTCAGAATTCTAAATATAGCCAAAAAATTCTGTAAGCTCCTGACTAAAAAAAAAAAAAAAATACAATAAAGTCAACATTAAAAAAGAAAGTCAATATAGCCAGCCTTAACATCCCTGGCACTAAATGCCCCAGAACAATAAACCAAACCTTCAATTACTAATGGAAGGCAGATTTTAATCCTAAAATGTTACATCCATTGAAGTTATTATTCACTAGTGAGGTCAAAAGAGGGTATTTTAAGATGAGCGAGGACTCAAAAACTATTGGCTTTCTTTTACCATTTCTGAACTAATTACTCTAGCCCGTATTTTGATAAATGATAAAATAATCAGAATAAAATGTTTGAGAAAAGTGTACATATTGTACACATTGTATAAGTTGTTGTGTACAAAGGACACATTGGTGGTTAATGAAGGAGATGCTATGAGTAAGTGATCTAAGTAATTGCAACAGGTTTGCAAAGTCACCAACAGAGACAGTGAAGAAAACTCTCAGGGGACCGGTTTCCCGCTCAGCAAACGTGATGCCATGTTATCTCTGATTGGAAAGCCCTGGTGGGGAGCCAGGGAAATGTTAGTTGCAGTGCTTCTGGAAGGTTCACTCTGCTTCCCATTTGTTTCCTGTCCTTCTCTAGCAAAAGATTCATGTTTCCTCTTTCACTTGGTGTCAGGAGGCGCCGGAAGAACAGAGACAGTGGCTGCAAGGGTATATGGCCTTGGACAAATTATGGGGAGAATACTTGTGTTTGGATGCTTCCTGGAGGTTCCCACTCATGTTTGTGCGGGATATAGATGACATCTGGGTGGCAAAGATGCTCCAGTGACAGGGTATTATTAAAAATTCCAACCGGTACTCCTCCCTATTGATCTCCTATCCAAAACTTTCTTAATTATAACTTTTACTAGGTAAGGTGCTTGAAGAAAAGCAAGAGCAAACATCTGTATTTGTACTAATGTCTCTTCGGCAGATGTGATTTATTAGGAAATTTTCCCTGCCGTGAGATGCATCACCCACTGCTGGCCAAGTCAACGCTGTAGTTAACAGACAATTGCTGTGAGAGACACCCCGGCTAGCGCCTGATGTGTGAATGTGATGCAACAAGGCTGGACTCAGAACACTGGGAAAGGTTGGCAGCCAGACGCAGATTCAACAAATATTTATCAAGGGATTGGTGTGTGTCAGTAATTCTATATATGCCTTTACTTACCTGATCTTATTTGGACTTCAAAATAACTGCATGATGTAAATGTTACTACTACTCTGATTTTGTCTGTCAAACCGTAAACACATGGGATGGAGAATTTCCTCCCCATACTCCCTGACCCCCACCATAATTTGTCCAAGGCCATATACCCTCAAGCATTGGTGAAGATAAGATTTAGATACTGGTCTCAACTGTATTCCAACATATGGATATAGCCTTAGGTACCAACACAGAATTTCTTTTCCCCAGATTCTTGTCAGGGAACGTAATCTCAACTTATTTGCTGCATATTTCCTATATCCCACACAGGTGTAAGTGTGCGGTCAGGGATGAACTTCACACATTCTCCCACTCCCCTCAGCTGACTGTGGATTAAGCCGGCTCCCTGGAGGATGGCAGACGTGGGACACAGTGACCTCGGCTCTCTGCCGAGCTGCTCTGTTCTACTAGCATTTGGGGTTTATGTCATCTGGTGGCACTGCAGATCATTTACTTAAGGAAAAGAATGGAACTTGACACTGTGTTTTCATTGGAATGTAGAGGCTGTTGCTTCCTGCATTACGTGTGATTTCATTTATGAGTCCTCAGCAGGTAGGAAACCAGGTCTAGATGCTGGCAGTGTGCAACCAGATGAGGGGGTGTGTACAGAGAGCTGGGGCTGGGGCTCTCACAATTTTGGGGGGGAGAGTATGTGCTACCGGCTGGGGCTCTCACAATTTGGGGGGGGAGAGTATGTGCTAGAAAACAGTTGCAAGAGTGTGGAGACTGGAGAGAAATCAAGGAATGCTGTCAGTCCAAAGGAAACATAAAGACGTGGGCCCTGGAATTGAAGCAAGATTGAAGTGTCGAAAATGGCTTTGGTGCTTAGGTCAGAAAGTCTCAGAGACTGGCTTTGTTTGAGCTTCGGCTTTCCCTCTTTAGCTGAGGGCTAAAATACCAACATGGGGAATTATTTTGAGGATTACATAACACAAGCAAGTCACCTAAAGGATGCGTGGTACATACCCAATGCTCAAAAACATGGAAAAAAAAAATTAGACACTGCCACACCTGATGATATACCAGAGCAGAAAATCCAAGTGCATCCTCACCTTTGGAGATTCTCTTTCCCTCTTTTTTTCTCTCTGGATTGGGGAATACAGACAGTGTGAAATGCATGGTGAGGTCAGGACACGGTTCTAGATGCAGAGAAGAGGGCTGTGGGACCAACACTTCTGCATGCCCCTCTGCTTCCTCATTCTGCTGCTTCTTGGTCTCTGGGACTTTCCCTCATGGAGGGTCAGTTTGGGACAGCAGCCGTGGAATCCCAGTGTCCTATGCCAAAGCCGACGATCCCTGTGAAAAACTTCCCTGCAGAGTAGAAAGCTACAATGGTGGGGATGCTAGAGGACAACATTTGCTTTCCTGCACAAAGTGACTCCTGGCACCAGTAACACTTCCCTGGGGCCTTTTATTTTTCCAATTGCTTCCTCTCCTTGGATTCTCTCTTCTGTTTATGTTTTTTTGAGTTAAATCTTTCATAAGCCTGTTTCCTGGAAAAGACATTCATTTAAATAATTAAATTTCTCTTCTATAGTACAGTTTCCATCTATTGCCTTGAAAATCTGACGATACTAATTCTCCTCAGAAGAAAAAATAATTAGTTGCTCCGATTTTCTTTTAATTGTGAGAAATCTAGTTCTCAAAAGAGACCAGACGGTAGAGAACATAATGTTTGAGAAGATAGAAGAAACATTAATATTCTTAGTCCTCTTTGTCCTGAAGGAAGGGAATGTTAGTTCAATTTTTTGTCTACTCTATAACAGGAATTGTGTAGGTAATTTCATACACATAATTTCAAGTTTTGGTCAGAGCCTTTTGTAAAGCAGTTATTACCATTTCCATTTTCTAGATAAAGAAACAGGATCATAAAAGCCAAATAATTAGGATGTGAAGGAACCAGTATTTGAAGACAGGTCTCTTTCCTTTAAAACAAATTCAATTCTATTTGTATTTGTCAAAAAATATATGAATATGCAAGCCTTTGATGCTATAAACATATAATTTTTAATAACACATTTCTACAAAGCATATATTAATGTGGGGCTCTGTGAGGCTTGCCAAAGATAAGTGGCTTGGCCTCTCCCTTCCAGAGAATATTTCATACTGATCGTGTTCATTTTTATTTTTTCAGCAGAACATGATAGGTTTTATGAAACTCCATAATTCCATACTCACTTTGGAGGTCTGAGATGCTGAGTTTTGAGCAACCTGGTTCCTGATGCCGCAGTGACATGGAATCAGCCCTCTCCAGAGGGGTGTGGGAAGGCCTGAGAGGGCCCCCCTGGGTGTACAGGAGGTCTCTGTGTGTGTGCCTGTGTGTGTAAGGGGAAGCCCACTCGGAGGGTGGCATGACCAGACTTTCAAAAGCAAAGCGGAGCCTCTCTCAGAGTGTATACTGCCAGAAGGGATCGAAATTCAAGCTTTGGGAAAACTGGATAGCAATAATCATAATAATTACTCCTTTTTTATTACATACCAAAGGACCGATCCCTTACATCCTTTATTACTAATTTGCTCCACATTGCACTCAGGGCAGAGAGGATATTGAACTTGCTGGCATTCAAAGTCAGGAATGTTGAACTTGAGATTTGTGCTCATTCCTTCTGCTCTGCTGAGCCAAGCACTTTGTCCTTGGGAGACCTGTCCATTTCCAGAAGAGAGCTGTGGTCAGTTTAGACAGTACTGGAGGCCTGTCCCCCGGGCAGGCTCCCAGAGCAATTGTTCACGTCCACCTGGCTGACCTTCATTGGCCAACTTTTGTACATAGGGAGCAGGTGGTAAGCGAGGAGGGTGGGAGTTGTTTAAATCCCAGATGCTTTTACAGATGGAGACTTGCTGTAATTCCCAGGTATGTCCCACCAATAGTTGCTGAGGATGCAAAGATAAGGCACTGGGGTCCAACTGTAAGAGACAAGATTCAACCCTCTGGGAGGTGACTGCTTCCCGTGGGCGGACAGGAGGCTTGGCGTCTCCACGGGGACCCTAAACACACGGCCCGTGGAAGTAGGACTGACGTGGGAGCCCGTTTCTGGGCAGCCTTGCAGGTGGTGGGGGCATCCCAGCTCCCTTTGAGATGGCCTCAGCCTGCTGGCAGATGCTGCAATAAACTTATTTTACTAAACTCTTAAAAAGTCTTGTCAAACGTAAGGAAATGCTTGCTGTTGGAAAAGCTGGAGGGGCGACTGGACTTCGTCAGGGGTATCTCCTAGCTCACCCGTCGGGGCGAGGCTCCGGGTCTCCCAGGCCTCCCCTGCCCCGCGGCACCTGCTGACTTGCGTTCTCCCTCCTGATCCTTTTCCTTCACTCCGGGGTTCGGCTCTCGCCCGCCCTTCTCCAACTGTCTCTCCCGCCTATGGATTGATTCCCATTTCTCTTCTCCCTGGGACCTCAGACAAGCCTGCAATTCAGCATGGAAAAGTCTGAAGGTTCTTTCTTCTTTCTTTGTGATTCTGTTCTAGGAATAAGAAGCTGCAAATATGCACAAAGGAATTTTTTCCTATAAACTTAGGCAATTAGAAAACAGTTGCAAGGATGGTCCCAGGATTGGGAATAACCGTCTTCACTGCTGGGGTGTAGCGGGGTCACCCTGAGGCCTGTGAAGGGCCGGTGATGTCCTTTAGGCAGGTGCTTGCCAGGTGGTCTCTCTGGCCCCCAGGAAGCCAAGGACACCCCGCTCCTCCCTGCTTCTCCGCAGAGCCGGCCCAACCCTGGGCTCTCCCCGGTGGCGGCACTGCTGCCACTCTGGCCTTTTCTGAGGGTTGTATTCATCTTAGCTGTCATGTCTGCTGTCTTGTCCTTCCCACACCCTCTGAACTCTGACAGAGAGATTGTCAGAACAAGATGCCACTTGGCCCAGCTCCCTTTTCTCAGAGGAGCTGCCTAAGTATATCCAAGTCTCTTCCCTGAACCATCAGGGCATTGCCGGGCGTAGGGCCACAGTTAGCACGAGACGGGGAACTGTCACTTTGCAGGCCACAGTTCTCCCTCTTGTCACTCAGGGGGAATCTTTTAACAAGTTCTCCAGCAAAAACCACAGAGGGTTTGACTGTAACAGGCCCGGAGTTTGGGTCTGTTCTGTAGCACTCTGTCTGACCCCTCCCCCGTAGCTGCTCAGCAGCCAGGAGGCCTTAGCTCCTCTGCCAGCCAGGTGTGGCTTCTGGCCTCAGTCTGAGCTGGCCTTGGAGTTGTGTTGTGTAGACACTCCGCCTGGGCGGTGTGGTCTGTTTAGTCTCCCACCCTGTGTTCCCAGCCGATACTCAGGACCAATGTCCCTCTTTCTTCCTCTAAAAGTTATTTCATTCTTTTCCTCTGCTCAAGAAAGCTGCAAGCTCTTACAATAACTAAAATCTCATTTCATTCAGAGGAAAAGTGCTAGGGTGTAGATCCAACATCCCAGCAGTGCAGTCCACAGAGGGCAAGGAGCTCTATAACATAAACTACTGAGTCCCATTCAGTTTTGTTCAGGGAGAAGACAAAACAAAACAAAAAAGGAAGACCCGTTGTTACGAACTGAACTATGTTCCCTGAAATCTATGTGTTGGAGCTTAAATTCCCAAAGTGACTGTACCTGGACACAGGGCCTTAAAGAGGGTAGGGCTCTGATCCATCAGGACTGGAGTCCCTCAAAAAAAGAGAAGGAGGTAGCAGGTGTGAGCACGCACAGAGGAAAGGCCATCTGGAGGTCAAGGGCAGAGGCCTTGGGAGACGCCAGCCCTGCGCACAGCCTCTGGAATTGCAAGAGATGAATTGCAATTGTTTAAAACACCCCATCTGTGGTATTTTGCTGGGGCAGCTCTCACAGACCGATGCAGGTGTCAACTTGTGGAATGAGCCTGTGAGCAGGATGCGGAACCCAAATAGTCTAAGGAAATATCTTTACATCAGGGGATACTAAGAGACGTTTCTGACATAGCAGACACTAAGTATCTGAGGCATGGATAGGAGGAGGGGATTTGGATGGAGGCATAAACTACTGAGCCCTGATTGTTCTACAGAAAGGAAGAATGTTTCCAAATATCACCCAAGGTGCTGTCTTAAAGCAAAAAAAATGTGTGGCACCTTTCTAATTACGTAGCATCTGATACATTATAGATAATCAATAAAGTTGAGATAAATCTGAATATATTTGTCTTTCATCCTTGTATGTACTTTTTCATTTTTTCAGGAACTGGTTCTGGATTAACAAAATGAAGTTAATGAGTCTGAGGCGCCTGTTTCCTATGGATTTTCTTCAAGTTGTCTGACAGAGAAGCCTCTTTAAATTGAAAGAAGTAGTTTCCAGCATGTGAGCTGTAAGTAAGGGCTAAAGCCAGTCAGAATTGAGCCCCGAAAGATGAATCCGGGAAGCCGTAAACACTTGGGGAGAAATCACACCTCCAATGTGGGGGCTGTGCCATGTTAGCCCGTGTGTAATGCAGACCCTGGGAGAAGTCAGACAACTGTTGCAAGCATCAGCAGAAGGTCCCTTGGACTGCTATCTCTAGACATGGACGGTTTGGGTGGAGAGGGTGGGCAGCAGGCCCTGGACTTGGACCCCCAGCCTTTATTTATCTCTTTGAGGATGAGTCTCCTTGAGAGAAGTGTTTCTCACACCACAGAAACCTAAAATTGGAATGAAATGAAAATAATCCTCTAGCATCTATTCATTTATGTTTTTTGCATTGCTCTTAGAAAAGCTGAAAATTATGTATTGCTTTGGAAAGAGTGATAAAATTAAAATAATCCATCAATATTTACCTTTCAAAGTGAGGCCATTTGTAGCAGGTACCAAAAGAGAGAAAAGAACTTTGGAGGCAGAGCTGTGCTCCCAGCCTAAATTCTAGCTCATTCTACTGTTGTTAGGGAAGTTGCCAAATCACCCCAGCCTCCTTTTTTTTTTTTTTGACACGAGTATCAGTCTGTTGCCCTGGATAGAGCACTGTGGGTCATAGCTCACAGCAACCTCAAACTCCTGAGCTCAAGAGATCCTCTTGCTACAGTCTTCTAAGTAGCTGGGACTTTAGGCATTTACCACAACACCCAGTTTTTCTATTTTCAGTAGAGGCAGGGTCTCGCTCTGGTTCAGTCTGGTCTCCAACTCCTGAGCTCAAGCAATCCACTGTCTCGGCCTCCCAGAGTGCTAGAATTGCAGACATGAGCCAGTGCTCTGCCCCAGCCTCAGTTTTTACATCTATAAAATGGAAATGTGAATTTGCTTCACGCAACATAGTAAATTAAACTACTGTGAAATTTCTTTTAGCACACCCCAAAATACTAGATGAAATATAACAACAGAACCCAACCGAAATCCACAGGTGGCTTCAAGAGAAAGAAAGAGAAGTATGGAGGTGTGATAAAAGAAGAGGGACTTTAAAACCAGTTGGGAGCTGAGGCCCTGGTGCTGTTGAGTCAGGAGGGCCCAGGAGTGGGGGTTGGGAGAGGGGCATGGCCTTCCAGCCTCGAGACAGTAAAGCACATGCATTAAAGTGGCAGGTGCCTACAGGGACTGCATTAGTGAGAGTGTTTACAATGACTCCAGTTGTACCTAGTGGCAATGAAAAGGAAAACTAGACACTAGGTGCAGAAATATGCAGGCACACATAACAGTTTTGAGAAATTTTTAAAAGTAATAAAAGAAAATAAAACAGTACTCTATTATTAAAGGCACATAAGCCTGCATACAGGCCTGAAGGGTTCAGAAAGTAAGCAAGTAAGCACTCTACCTAGAGGTGGTGAACGGTTGGTCAATGGGACTCATCTGAATATGTAATCTTGTATTTGTTTCAAAGAAAGAAAGGAAGGAAGAAAGCATGAATGAATGAAGGGAGAAAGAAAGGAAAGACGAAATAATGCAAATGAATGTGGTAAAATATTAATATGTATTTTTAAAATATGGTGGTGTGAGAAGGGTGTTCTTTATTATTTTCCTTGTTTTCCTGTAAGTAAAAATATTTCATGAAGACATGAAATAAGTGGGGATAAAATAGCCATGTTAACAATTATTGCGATTGTTAAGTATTTTATGTGTTATATACTATATAACGTATTGGGAATTATAAATATGAATATATATTGTGACGATACAAAGTATATCATATATGTCAAATTGGACACAGAATCACTGTATAAATAAGGATGGCTTTCTGTAATTATTTCCCTAGTGTTTAATATATCTTACCCAAACTTGTCTTGGTTGTAAGATTTATTACCCAGCCACATGGCCTGCACCAGCCCCTGCTCTCCTCACACTTTATTTTTGAATCTGTAAAGTCGGTATATTATGGCATTTACCACAAAGATTTTTGTAATGATTACATTAATATATAAAAAAATACTACAAAACCTCCGGACACAAAATAGGTACCGTGTTTCATCCGTAATTTTGAAATTAAAACACAAAGGTTCTCAAAGGGATTTTATTTTCACGAGTTCAGAGAAAAGTTCACATTCAGCTTGTGTTGGCTCTGGACACGTTTGGCAGTCTCTGTGACTTTTGGGGTAAAAGGGCTCTTTGCCCCACGAAGAGCTCTTGCCCCGCACAGCCTTGGCCTTGCTGCGTTGAATTCTCCTGTCCGGGGGGAGGGGGATGGGCTGCTGAGCTGCTGTGACTTTACCTCCTGCGTCTGCTCATCCTGTCAGGGCAGGGGACATAGGTGGCTGTGTTCTCTTTGACCTTCACAGTCGGGAAGTGACCCCTTTCCTGAGGGTACCCGAGAGGAAGCCGGGACCCCCACACCTTGTGGAGTGTGTAGGAGCTGGACAGTCCCCCTTGCCACGTCTGCAGACCTTTTTTCTCCTGTGTTGCCTGACGGCTTTTTATCTCCTTTTTCATATAAAGGAAATAAAGTGAAATGAGGTAAGGTGATAATAACAGAAAAGGAAAAGAGAAGAAAAGAAAAGAAAAAGGACAAGACCCGCTGATGTTTTCTGGACTGGCCTGCAGGGTCGGTGTGTGCGTGAACACCCGGCGTAGGACGCACCCGGGACAGCAGCGCTGACCTGTCACTGTCGCATCTTCTCCAGGGACCATGGTACTTGTCACTGGCTCTGAGTGGGGTTTACAGGTGAAGGGTCCCCACGGCAAGCTCTGCCGACACTGTCCCCACGTCTCTTCTCTGAACTCCCGTTAAACCAACCCTCAAAAGGACCACTTGGATGTACTCAGTACTACTGTGAAACCAATTTATAATCACTTAACCACTCACACTTGCATATGAAAAATGAAACACAACTATAGCCTAGGATGAGGGAGGGGAGACAGAAGGGGGTGGGTTGATAGACGGAAGGTTAGTAGGGAACCACACCTATGGAGCACATTGCAAGTTCAAGTTGGATCTATCAGGAGGAGAACACAAATGTCTTAACGCTGTAATTGGGTAAATGAGATGAAGGCTATGTTGATTAGTAGGATGTAAGTACTCCAGTTTCTTCAAATAATCAACACATTGAATCCCATAATGGCATAAATGTATTGATGATCTATGTACATAGGACTTAATAATAATATATATATAAAAAAAGACCACTTCGAAGGCCAAACAATTCTTTGCCTGGGTGAGGAGCTAGTGGTGAGCTGAGCCCTAGAAGGTCCCCGAGGGACCCCCATCCTTTCTGGAGAGAGCAAAGTGCGAGGGTGCCTCCCACGCAGGGCCAGGCTCTGCAGAGGGGTGGGAGGTGGCCCAAATCCAGGGCAGGAGGCCGGGCATCTTCTAAATTATGGAATTACTCTGGAACATTTTGTGAACTCCCTTTTTGAATTTTCTGGATTGGCTTTTTACAGTTCCTAAATTACCCAGAAGTTGGCTTCTTCATTCCCCTCTTGCTGAAGGCATTCAGTCTCATTATGTCTATTTATAACAATATAAAATTCGCCTATGAATGAGACTAATAATATAAAATGTATCAAAGTCATGTCCAAGGACTGCAGAGCATATTAATTTGCTTCTGTGGGTTTTAACTTGGCAGTTCCCATTAACATTAATGAGATTATTAGGTTAAAATGTAATGTAATGAACAAAGAACAGCTACAAAAAAATCACGTAAGAAAAAAATTCCATAGTAATGTACACCACATGTAAATATTAAAATAGGATTCTCATTCATGGAAGAGAACTTATGTTATTCACAAGTATGTTATAAGATTGAAATACATGCTGAACCATAACTGGTCACCAAGCCCTATAATTGTGAAAATGTGTGCCTCAAATCCTTTCCCGCTGATTATTACTACGGGAAACTATTTCAATTCCAAGGGTAGCCCTTTAATATCCTAATAACACCTGTTATTCAGCATTATCAAAATGAAACCTTTGTTTTCAGAACGAGCAACTCTAAGCAGAATTTTATTAGGGTAGGTAAAATTTGTCTAAACTAAATTATTTCCAGAAAAATTAGCCACTGACAAAAATTATCTTGGCAATATATCAGTAAGAATCACTTGTGCAGTTAGGAACAAGGCAAAAATAGCTTCTAAAAACGTACTCTTCCCTGAGTGCCTACCTTCTATGATTTTTCAAAAAATTATTAGAACTGTAAAATTAGAATCAGAAAGATATCTCTCTCTGTGTGTGTATATATATATGTATATATATCTGTACTAGTTTATTAGGGTGGTCTTAACAGAATACTACTGGTGGGGTGGCATAAATAACAGAAATGTATTTATTGTTCACCGGTCTGGAGTCTGAAAGTCCAGCCCAGACCGCCCTGCTGGCAGGCGGCCTCTCTGGGTGACATACACATGGCTGCTTCTCACAGAGGCCCACATGGTCATTCCTGCCCGTCTGGGTCCCGTACCTCTCTGTGTAGCCTAACCTCCTGTTTTAATAAGGATACTGGTAGTACTGGATTAAAGCCCACTCTAGTGACCTCATTTTAACTTACTCATCCCCTTAAAGACCCTATCTCCAAGTAGTCCCATTTTGAGGTAGTGAGGGCACATTTTGAGGTACACTTCAACTTGTGAATGTTGGAAGGGACGAGATTCAATCTATAACCAACTGCCTAACTCATCTATCGAATCTTATCTATCTATCTAGTTTTTGAACCCATTGTTTTTAAAACTAGAAAACTATGAAATTGTGAATATTTAAAAAACCAAGGATTTATATTTGAAAATTGTTGCCTGAGTTTTCGTCCTGACCTTTCTTTCTTCCAGCACTGGACACTGGTCACTTTTCTTATCTGTAATGCAAAATTTTCAATTCCTACTATCTAGGATTATCTCAGGTATTTAACAATTTAGTCCATGTGCAAACACCTAATTCTGGCCCACAGATACTCATAGCTGCTTGTTAGTTTTGGAAATTCAAATTTCAGAAAAAATTTTATCCAAAGAAATTTATAAGGAATAGAGAAATCCCTCATAAATTCTGCAACTCAGAGAGAAAAACTGTTAGCATCTTTTCCAGTCTCTGTTTGTATGCATAGGGCATATGCCAAAGCACAGATATTAGAGACTCATCCAATACATATTAGATTATCTACTGATAATAAAAGTTTAAGTGCATTTTACTGATTTAATAGTTACAATGGTGTTCTGTATGAATTTAGGATTAATGTTCTGTAGTGATTTTCTTTTAAAGGAGAAATGTGTTTGTTTTTTTCAAGTAATAAAATATTCAGGGACTAACATTTATTGAGCATTATTGAATGTTAAGAGCTAAAGGCAAGAAAACATGCATGAGGTGTGATGCCATCCGGGATCAGAGAAGGTGAGGACTTCTGAACTGGAAGCTGGGTTTGAAACCCTGGATAGAACTCTTCTAGACAAATGATGGATAAGAATGGAGGGATGAAAGAGGCAAACAGATTGGAGGGAATAGATCCCACAGGAGAGAAAACAGTAAGGATTGCTCTGGATACCATGGGCCCAGTGTTGCTGGAGCCCAGGTGGCAGTGGAGGCCTGGGTCACAGAGGATCCCCACGCCATGCTGTAAGGGGTATACACGTTGTCATGCAGGGCCAGTGAGCGGCTATGATACAGTGAGGGAAGTTGAATCAATGAACTTTCTTTCACTTTTAACATTTTAATTTTTCAACTCGACAAATAAAATTGTATATATTTATTGTGTACGACACGATGTTTTGAAAAATATATACACATATTGGAATGGATAAATCGAGCTAATTAACATACACATTATCTCACGCAGTTATTTTTGAATTGAGAACACTTCAAGTCTACTGTTTAACAATACCAAGAATACAACACAGTATATTGTTAACAATCACCTCGTTGTACAATGGATCTCTTGAATTTCTTCCAAACTTCTTCCTAATAAATTCTATATTCTTTGGCTCACGTCTCCCCTCCCTCCCTCCCCATTGCCCCAGCTCTTGGTAACCTTTTTCTCCTTCACTTTTATAGTTCCATATTTTTAGAATCCATATGTAAGTGAGATCATGCAGTATTTGTCTTTCTTCACCAGGTGTATTTCACTTAACATGTATATATGTATTTATGTATATAAGATCATGTTGTTTATAAATAGGGAAAATTTAACATCTTCGTTTGCAATGTGGATCCCTTTTCTTTCTTTTTCCTTGCCTGTTTTCTTTGGCCAGGACTTCTAGAAGGACACTGAACAGAAGTGGCAAGAGGGGCACCCTTGACTTCTTCCTGATCATAGAGGAAAAGCTCCCAACTTTTTACCTTTTGAGCACAATGTTAGCTATTGGCTTGTTATGCATAGCCTGTATGAAGTAAGACGTGTCCTTTTCATACCTATTGTCTTGAGGGTATTTGTCATGAATGGAAACTGAATTTTGTTTAATGCTTTTTCTGCATGTTGAGATCATTATGCATTTTTGTTCTTTATTTTTTAAATATAATGTACCCTGTTTATTAATTTACATACGTTGCACCAGTCACTCATCCCTGGGATAAATCCCACCCATCATGGTAAATTCTCTTTATAATGTGCTGTTGAATGTGATTTGCTAGCATTTTGTTGAGTATTTTTTCACATATGTTCATCAGTCTTCTGTTCTTGTCTTGCTTTGGTGTCAAGGTAATTTTGGCCTTCAAAATAAGTTTGAAATAGGGTGGTGCCTGTGACTCAGTGGGTAGGGTCCCAGCCCCATATACCGAGGGTGGTAGGTTTGAACCCAGCCCTGGCCAAACTGCAACAACAACAACAAAATAGCCAGGCATTGTGATGGGTGCCTGTAGTCTCAGCTACTAGGGAGGCTGAGGCAAGAGAATCCCCTAAGCCCAGGAGTTACAGGTTGATGTGAGCTGTGACGCCAAGGTACTCTACTGAGGGCAATAGAGTGAGACTCTGTCTCTTAAGAAAAAAAAAGTAGTGAAGCCATCAAATTCTAGGCTTTTCTTTGTTTGAAGACTATTTGTTATTGGTTCTTTCTCTTTAGTCATTATTGATCTGTTCTATTTCTTCTTCATTCAATCTTGGTAGGTTGAATATGTCTAGGAATTTATCCATTTATTTTAAGTTATGCAATTTGTGGACTCATAATTTTCTCTTTTATCCTTTGTGTTTCTATTGTATCGATGGAACTTTCCAGAGGGCTAGAAGAGAGGAGAAAGTCAAGGATGATTCATTGGTGTCCAATCGTGAGGAATAAGAGAACAGTAGTGTGATATATTGAGACTGGAATACAGAGAATTTTTTTTTCTTTGAGACCGAGCCTCAAGCTGTCACCCTGGATTGAGTGCTGTGGCATCATAGCTCACAGCACCTTCCAATTCCTGGGCTCAAGCGAGTCTCCTGCCTCTGCATCCCAAGTAGCTGAGACTACAGGCACCCGCCACAACACCCGGCCATTTTTTGGTTGCAGCCATCATTGTTGTTTGGCGGGCCTGGGCTGGGTTTGAACCCACCAGCTCAGGTGTACGTGGCTGACGCCTTAGCCCGTTGAGCCACAGGCGCAGAGCCAGGAATACAGAGAATTTTGTGGAACATTTAGATATCCATTTTTTCAGGACTGGCTTTCAGAAGGAGTGGTGGGAAAGAGCTACATTATCGTTACATACTATACATGTGCTCCACTCTTTAGAGAAGCAGCTGCATGAAAAGGGAGTGAACAGGGATGCTCTTTAACATTTGTGTACATATCAGATCATATATTACAAAGAAAATAATAATTTTACTTTTGCTTATACTACTCAAGAGCTATATGGATATAAAACTGTCACTGATTCTATAGAATTTTGAATAAAAGGCTACTCAGTCTTTTTAAAAGAAGAAATTCCAGCAACCATATTCATCTCCCTTTTCTCAGCCTTATTGTTATGCCCTAAGATTTTATGCAAGAATAATTAAGAAACAAATGAATAACTGGGGAGAAGAAAGGCGACGAGTCAAGAGAGATAAAAAGAAAGCATTGGTTTTTCTTAATATAAGGAAATGGGTGAAGATCCAGCTTTAGAAAAAAAATCTTTTCTTCTTCAATTGGTTTTTATTATGGCTAAAAGAAACATACCAAATTCTCATTTGACTCTCTCTCCTTGTTAAAATCCTGCTCGCTCCTCTTTTTTAAAATAGAATTTGGAGGTTTTCGTATATTCACAGAGTTGTATAACCATTAACACAATCAACTTTAGCATATTTTTACCTTGCACAAAGGAAGCCCCATACTACCAGCCCACAGTCCCACCATTTACCACCCTAGGCAACAGTCAAAATATTTTGGCTCAAATATTTGCCTCTTGTGGCTATTTTATGTCCGTGGAATCATACAATATGTGCTCTCTTGCAACTCTCCTCTTTCAATGAACATAGAACTTTGTGCTTTCATTTTCAGAGTCTTTCCAAGTTGCAGAATGTACCAGCACTCTCTTCCTGTTATGAGTGAATATTTGTTTATACATTGGTCAGTCAATAGACATACGCATTGTCTCCAGCTTTTGTCTATTATGAATACTGCTGTCTCAAACAACATTCATTTCTATGTTTTGGTGTGGATACATCTTCATTTCTCTTAGGTCTGTGACTCAGGAATGGAATTATTGGTTCACATGGCAATTGTATGTGTTACACTTGGAGACAGTCCAGACTGTTTTCCATGTAGCGATAGTATTTTATCGTTTCTACAGCAGTCCATGAGTGTTCTGATTTCTTCACATCCTCACTAACAATTGCTGTTGTCAGAGTTTTTGAGTACGCCATGCTAGTGATTATGAAGTGGTATCTCATTGTGATTGCAATTTGCCTTTCCTTGACTACTAATGATCTTGAGTATTTTTTCTCGGGCTTATTGGCCATTTGTTTATCTTTTTTTACAGAAATGTCTATTCAGATCCTTTGCACATTATAAAATTGAGTTGTTATTCTTTATATTATTGAATTGTAAGAATTAATTATATTTTCTAAATGCAAGCTCTTTATCAGATAAACAATTTTCAAATGTTTTCTCCCAATTTGTCTTTTCACTTTCCTAATAAAATTCTTTGAAGCACAAAGTTTTCTAATTTTGATGAAGGACGATTTACCTATTTTTGTCTTTGGTTACTTACATTTTTGTGTCACATCTAAGAAATCATCACATGATATAAGATCATGAATATTCACCCCTATATTTTCTTTAACTGATTTTTAAGTTTAGTTCTTACATTTAAATCTATGATCCATTTTGAGTTATTTTTGTCTGTGGTGTGAGGTAGAAACCAAACTTCATTCTCTTATATATGGCTATCCTGTTTTGAAAACGACTCTTTTCTCCATTGAATGGTCTTGGAATCACTGAAAATCAATTGATGATCAACATGTGGGTTAATTTCTAGCTATAGCGTTGATCTCTGTATCTATTCTTATGCCGGTACCACACTGTTGTGATAGTTATTACTTCAGAGTAAGTTTTTAAATCACAAAGTATGAGTCTTCCTACAGTTTTCCAGATGATTGTTTTATATATTATGGGTTCTTTCTATTTAGATATCACTTTTAGAATCAATTTGCTTTATAAAGAATTCAGTTGAGACTCTGATAGAGATTCTGTCGATTTCCAGATCTGAATTTGGAAGTATTAATATCTTAAGACTATTAAATCTTCTAAATCATGAGCATGTATATTGAGTCCATTTATTGTGATTGAGATTGTTTAAAATTTCTTTAAATAATATTTTGTAGTCTTTAGAATGTGATTTTTGTTCTACTGTTATTAAATTTACTCCTCCTTATTTTATTTTTATGATGCTATTATAAATGGAATTGTTTTCTTAATTTTATTTGTAAAATCAAAAATGTATATGCTGAATTTCTAAGCCCCAGTGGCGGTGTTAACAGATGGGGCCTTTTGGAGGTAAGTCATGAGGCTCTGCCCTCGTGACTGGGTTTAATGCCCTTGCAGAAGAGGCTGAGGAGAGTCTGGATTTTTTCCACCATATGAGGACATAAGGAGATGTGCAGTTTATGAGAGGGCTGCCCTTATCAATGTCAAATCTGCTGATGCCTTGACCTTGGACTGCACAGTCTCCAGAACTATGAAAAATAAATTTCTATTATTTATAAGCTTCCCAATTTGAGGTATTTTTGTTACAGTATTCTGAATAGACTAAGACACAAGCCTACAGAAATGTAATTGACTTTTGTATATCAATCTTGTATTATTTAGCTGTGTTGAATTTATTCATTAGTTCTAATGATATTTTTGTGGATTTCTTAAGATTTTCCTTATATAAGAAAATAGAGATAGTTTTATTTCTTGTCCTCTTGTAGATATCTTTTATTTCTTTTTCTTTACTAGTCACCTTTGCTATAATCTCTAATATAATTTGTAATAGAAATGGTGAGTTATCCTCCCTTTCTTGTTCCTGATCTTACAGTGCTATTTTTAGAATCTAGTCATACACCATTAAGTATGAAGTTAGTGTGGGATTTCTGTATATGTTCCATATAAGTTTGGGGAAGTTCCCTTCTATTCCTAGTTTATTTAGTCTTTCTCATTATGAATGAATGTTGGGTTTGTCAAGTGTTTTTTTTTTTTTTGTTGTTGTTGTTTGTTTGTTTGTTTTTTGCGACTATTGAGATATTTTTTTCCCCTTATTGTATTTATATTTTTTTGCATTTATTGGTTTTGGCTACTAAGTCAACTTTGCATTCCTGAACTAAACTCAATTATTCATGGTGTATAATCCTTTTTACATGTTGATATATATATAATATATATATATATGTATACACACACACAAACATGCATATGTCCATACACGTGCATGCACACACACACACACACACATAAAATACGTATGTATATTTAAAGGTTATATTTGTAAGATATTTTGGTCTCCAGTTTTCTTTCCTTTTGATGTCTTTTTCTCATTTTACCATCAGGGTAATATAAGTCTTGTAGAATATCCCCGTTTATGTTTTGGAAGGGTTGTAAAGAATTGATATCAATTCTTCCTTACATATTTGTTAGAATTCACCAGTAAACTCATGTGAACCTGGGCTTATTTATGAGAATTTTGATTACTTATTTAATCACTTTGTGTTATACGCATACAAAGATTTCCTAATGCGCACCTGGTGTTTTCTTAGGTATTTTTCATTTCATTTAAATTATCTGATTTAGCAGTATATAATTCTTCATATAATTCTCTTATAATTATTTTTATTCTTTCAAGTTTAGTATTAATGTATACTCTTTCATTTCTAATCTATTAATTTGAATCTTTTTTCTTTTTCTTGGTCAACCTAACTAAAGATTTGACAACCTTGTTGATCTTTCCAAGGAAATAAATTTTGGTTTTATTAATTTTCTCTATATTTTATCTTTTATATTTTATTAATTTGAACTCTAATCTTTACTATTTCCTTACTTTTGTAGACCTTATGGTTTAGTTTGTGTTTCTATTTTCAGAGCCTCAATGTGGAATTGTAGGTTGTTGGTTTGAAATCTTTTTCATACATATAGGCATTTACATCTATTTTATAATTTTCATTCATTTTAAAGTATTTTCTAGTTTCTTTTTTAATTTCTTTGAGTTTAACAGTGGGTTGTTTAATGTCCATATATTTGTGAGTTCTCCGAATCTCTATCCATTATTGCTATCTAATTTTATTCCAATGTGTTTGGAGACTATACTTCATATGATTTTAATATGTAAAAGTTTATTGGTGTTGTTTTACGTCTGTCCTAAAGAATTTTCCATTTGCACCTGAGATGAGTGTGCATCCTGCTGGTGTTGGGTCGAGCATTCTGCAGAGGTCTCTTAGATCTTATCTGTTTTTTTTTTTTAATAATTTTATTGAATCATAATTATGTACATTGGTGCAATCACAGGGCACGATTCATATACATTCAGAAATATTTTGATCATACTGTTACTATGCAGCCTTAAAGAAAGATGGAGACTTTACCTCTTTTGTGTTTACATGGATGGAGCTGGAACATATTCTTCTTAGCAAAGTATCTCAAGAATGGAAGATCTTATCTGTTTGAAAAACGTTAGTCACATCTTCTTTTCTTTTTCGATCTTCTGTTCATTTATTCTACCCACTTTTGAAAGTGTCATATTGAAGTCCTCAATTATTACCATAAAACTATTAATGTTTCCTTTCATTTCTGTCAGTTTTTGCTTCATGAATCTGAGGCTCCCAAACTTACACAAGTGACCCTGCTTCAGGTTCTCCATTAGATCAGCATTGGACTGAAAGACTGCTGACTTCCCTGTTTCTGAAGCTTTTGCATTTGGATTAAGTCACCTTCCCTGGGTCTCCCGCTCACAGATGTCCTATCGTGAGACTTGGTCAGCCACCACAATCATGTGAACCAGTTACTCTAATAAATTCCTTCTGATCTATCTATCTATGTATGCATCTATCTATCTATCTATCATCTAGATCCTATTGGTTCTGTCTCTCTGAAGAACACTGAATAATACAATGTCTTAATATTTGGCAACCAACTAGTTGTTGTAATGGTGCTTATATTAGTTTTAAGTTATATTTTCCTGATTGCCAACAATGTTGAGCACCTTTTTCTATGTTTCTTGGCCATACTAAGTTTTCTATTTTGTGCAATGACTGTTGATGTCTTTTGTTGACTTTGTTTTTTTTTTTTTTTTTTTTTTTAGAGACAGAGTCTCACTTTATCGCCCTGGGTAGAGTGCCGTGGCGTCACACTGCTCACAGCAACCTCCAGCTCTTGGGCTTAAGCGATTCTCTTGCCTCAGCCTCCCTAGTAGCTGAGACTACAGGTGCCTGCCACAGCGCCCGGCTATTTTTTTTGTTTCGCAGTTCAGCCAAGGCCGGGCTTG
>CAUYON010096880.1:0-11906 GCA_963573935.1 Arctocebus calabarensis
TTTTTTTTTTTTTTTGAGACAGAGCCTCAAGCTGTCGCCCTGGGTAGAGTACTGTGGCATCACAGCTCACAGCAACCTCCAATTCCTGGGCTCAAGTGAGTCTCTTGCCTCCGCCTCCCAAGTAGCTGGGACTGCAGGCGCCTGCCACAACGCCTGGCCATTTTTTGGTTGCAGCGGTCATTGTTGTTTGGCGAGCCCTGGGGCTGGATTCGAACCCTCCAGGTCAGGTATACGTGGCTGGTGCCTTAGCCCGTTGAGCCACAGGCGCCGAGCCTCTTTCACGTCTTTTCATGGTTTTATAGCCCATTTCTTTTTAGCCCTGTACTCACATACATCTTGAGCTTGTCGAAATTTTGGCAATTATGAATAAAACCATGATAAATATCTTTGTACAGGTCTTTGTATGGACATAAGTTTTTAATTCCTTTCAGTAAATATCAAGGAGTACTGTTGCTGTACCATGTGGTAAGAAAATGTACATGTTTTATACATGTTTTGTTCATGGTCTGAATTTTTAACCAGATAAATAGCATGCAAAATCTTCTGATAAAAATCATCAGGCCAGGCCTAACCCCTTAACCCTGTGACCAGCAGACAACCTCTCTCAATTCTTTTAGGATTTTTGTTTGTTTTATCTTCCTATTTCTTAAATCTTATGCTTATCTTGCTATTACTTTTTTCCTTTCCTTTTCTTTCTTTCTTTCTTTTTCTTTTCTGAGACAGAGTCTCACTTTGTTGCTTTTGATAGATAGAGTGCTGTGGCATGATAGCTCACAGCAACCTTCAATTCTTGGGCTCAAGTGATCCTCTTGCCTCAGTTTTTCATTTTTAGTAGAGATGGGGGTCTCACTCTTGCTCAGGCTGGTCTTGAACTTGAGAGCTCAAGCAATCCACCTGCCTTGACCTTCCAGAATGCTACAATTACAGGCGTAAGCCACTGCGTGCGGCCTTACCCTACTATTTCTTTTTCTTTCTTTCTTTCTTTTTTTTTTTTTTTTTAGTCAGAGCCTCAAGCGGACTCTCTGGGTAGAGGGCCTTAGTGTCACAACTCACAGCAACTTCCAACTCCTGGGCTTAAGCGATTCTCTTGCCTCAGTTTCCCAAGTAGCCGGGACCACAGGCGTCCACCACAGGCCCACCTGGCCATTTTTTGGCTGCAGCCATCATTGTTGTTTGGCAGGCCCGGGCCAGACCCAAACCCACCAGCTCCAGTGTATGTGGCTGACGACTTAGCCGCTTGAGCTACAGGTGCAGACCCTATCCTGCTATTTCTTGATGTTTCAATTCTACATACAAGTGAGTGACTCCCTACCAAGGCAGGTAAAAATTTAGCAATCCTGGCTTGGTGCCCGTAGCACAGTGGTTATGGTGCAGGCCACATGCACCAAGGGTGGCGTGTTTGAACTTGGCCTGGGCCAACTAAACAACAGTGATAACTGCAGTAAAAAAAAATAGCTGGGCTTTGTGGCAGGCTCCTGTGGTCCCAGCTACTTGGGAGGCTGAAGCAAGAGAATCGCTTAAGCCCAAGAGTTTGAGGTTGCTGTGAGCTGTGACGCTATGGCACTCTACCAAGGGCTGCATAGTGAGACTGTCTCAAAAAAAAAGAAAAAGAAAATTTAGCAACCTTGCTCACCTTCCCCCAACACACATTTTCCCTTTCACAATACAATTATGACATATTTTTGGTTAAAACAACTTTCAGGATTCCATTATCACACTCATGTAAACCTCATTCCTTGCGGATCCAGACTATATACAGGCTGTTTTGCTATAACATGTGTTTTAATAATGCAAATTAACTCACAGGTGATTTGTAAATGGGAACTATGTCAATCCAACCCAGAAATCGAGTTGTTCATACACAATTATCCCAGCAGGTTTATGTTTCAAAGCCATCCAGTTGCAGTGCTGGTGCAGTGCTTTATACCTATAATCCTAGCACTCCAGGAGGCTGAGGCAGGAGGATTGCCTGAGCTCAGGAGTTCTAGACCAGCCTGAGCAAGAACAAGACCCCATCTGTACTAAAAATGAAAAACTAGCCAGGTGTTGTGGTGGGCACCTGTAGTCCCAGTTATTTGAGAGGCTGAGGCAAGAGGATTGCTTAAGCCTGGGAGTTAGAGATTGCAGTGAGTCACCATGACCCCAGGGCCCTGCAGTGCGGGTGACAGAGCGAGACTCTCTCTCAAAAAAAGAGGGCTGGCTGGCAGGATGGCTCACGTCTGCAATCCCAGGACTCTGAGAAGCCAAGGCAGGTGGATTGCTCGAGGTCAGGAGTTCAAGACCAGCCTGAGCAAGAGTGAGACTTCATCTATACTAAAAATAGAAAAACTAGCCAGGCGTCCTGGCATAGACCTATAGTCCCAGCTACTTGGGAGGCTGAAGCAAGAAGATTGTTTGAGCCCAAGAGTTTGAGGTTGATGTGAGCTATGGTGCTGCAACACTCTACCCAGGAAAACAGAGTGAGGCTCTGTCTTTAAAAAAAAAAAAAAAAAAAAAGGACAAACTAATCAAATCAGGGTATTAAAAATAAAAAGGCAAGCTGAAAAATCCTACAGTAAGGCCTTCCTGTTAGCACAGAACTGGTATGATGTGGCCCCCCCCACACACACACACACACAACCTATTCAATCTATCTGGGGAAACTGCAAGGACATTTCCCATACTAAAATATTTTGTTGCTGGCTCGGTGCCTGTGGCTCAATGGGCTAAGGCGCCAGCCACGTACACCTGAGCTGGTGGGTTCAAATCCAGCCTTGGCCCGCCAAACAACAATGACAGCTGCAACCAAAATATATATATATATATTTTGTTGCTTTTTGACTGATAAAGCTACTTCTGAATTGTACTTTTTCTCCTTAAATTCAAAATATATGGCTGTAAAACTTTTTTTTTTGCAGTTTTTGGCTGGGGCTGGGTTTGAACCGTCCACCTTCAGCATATAGGGCCGACACTCTACTCCACTCTACTCCATTGAGCCACAGGCACCGCCCAATTTTTTTTTTTTTTGAGACAGGGCCTCAAGCTGTCACCCTGGATAGAGTGCTGTGGCATCACAGCTCACAGCAACCTCCAATTCCTGGGCTCAAGTGAGTCTCTTGCCTCTGCCTCCCAAGTAGCTGGGACTACAGGTGCCCGCCACAACGCCCAGCCATTTTTTAGTTGCAGCCGTCACTGTTGTTTGGCGGGCCCGGGCTGGATTCGAACCCACCAGCTTAGGTGTACGTGGCTGGCGCCTTAGCCTGTTGAGCCACAGGCCCCGAGGCAATTTTTTTTTTTTTTTAAGGAGACAAAGTCTCTCTTTGTTGCCAGGGCTTGAGTGCAGTAGCATTATCACAGTGGACTGCAACCTAAAGCTGGTAGGCTCATGTCATCCTCCTGGCGTAGCCTCCCAAGTAACTGGATCTACAGGTGTGCACCACCATGCCCAGCTAATTTTAAGTTTTTATTTTTGTAAACATGAGGTCTTGCCAAGTTACTTAGGCTTGCCTGGCCTAGGTCTCTCAAAGTGCTAGAATTATACATTCCCCTGGCCCAGAATGTGTTTTTGATTTTGATAAAAATGGATCTTCTTTAGAGGCAGATATCTTCAAGAATCTACATCTCCAAGGAGGAAGCACAGCCTCAGGGCTGAGACTACAAAGGAGGGAACAGTTGTGATTGTAGGGGATAAAGGCAGAGGAGAAATGACTGCACAAGTCATTTTATTAGCATTATTGTGATTTTTATTAGGCCTCTAGTTACAAAGTTCCAAGATGCAAAACAGAAACCTAATAAATGACTTGTATACAGAATATATATAAAAAATTCTATAACTCAGTAAGACAAACAACCTAATTAAAAATTTGAACAGATGCTTCAGCAGAGATATGGATGACATACCAGCACGTGAAAAAGTCATTAGTCATTGTCACATCTTTGATAAAGGGTAAACGAATGGGATGAATGGGACTGACAATATCATGTGTTGGTGAGGATGAAGAGTCCCAGAACTCTCATACACTGCCGGTGGGTTTGCAAAGTGATTTGGCCCCTTTGGAAAACGATTTGCCATTTTCCTAGGAAATCTTGTGTGTGTGTATAGTCCCACTTCTAGTTACTAATCCTTCAGAAATGAAAACTTATGTTCACACAGCTTCAGTCATAACCCCCAACTGGAAATAACCTGATGTCCATTAGGATGGTGAACATGGCATATCTGTGAATGGAGTGTGACACATCAACAAAAAAGAACACATACACAGCAAAATGGATAAATTTACACAGGACATCCTGCCCAGTAGATGCAGGAGGGCCCCTCTCCCACCTCTGGCGTCACCTTTGCCCTTTCCTTGTATCAACTTTCTCTGGAACACTGCAGAGGGCATTTTATGTACTGGCTGATATCTGCCTCGCACTGAGAAACAGGTGCTCAAGGAGGGAGAAATCTGCCCAGCACCTCCGACAGTGCCCACACATTACAGGTACTCAGTAAATACACTGAATGAACTAATGAGTAAATACGAGCAATGGGTTTTCTTCCCACTGGTGCCCCACTGCAGGCACTTAGCTTGCAGACCTGCCAAGTCACCCTCCCTGTCAACCTTCAACCATGTTTGACTGTCCTGTGCACTGTGTCTCTGTCCTGTTCCCTGTCCTGCTGCAGCTCTGTCAGCAGTCATAACCTCTGCTCTCTCTGCCCACCTCATTAGGTCCCTTACCATTTCTCAGCCCTGGCCTTCTCCTTCAAAAGTCAGGAAAGGTGGCTCATCCCTGTTAACCCAGCACTCTGGGAAGCCACAGTGGGAGGACGGCTTGACCTTAAGAGTTTGAGGTTATTGTGAGCTAGGCTGATGCCACCACACTCTAGCTTGGGCAATAGAGTGAGACTCTGTCTCAAAAAAAAGTCATTTTTTTTTTTTACCCTTGACTGCTTTCTGGGCACTTATCGGCTTAGTAAACTCTCCTCTGGAGCAAGGTACTACAATTATCACTTTCCAGGTGAGTGAACAGAATCACAGCAGTTGAGTGACTGGCTCAAAGCCCCATAGCTGCTCAGAGCAGGGCAGAGACCTGAACCTGGCCTCGCTGATCGCAGAGCTGTGAGGCCCTAACAGTTATGTGTCCCAGGCTGGGCCACTGTGCGGACTGGAGCTACAGTGGGGAGCCCAAGCCTTCTGCTAGAAACCCACGTGACAACATTTTATGGCTTTAGGCTTAGCTAGCTGCCAAACACTTTCTGGGCTGTTGACAGGAACTTGGAACTTGTTCCTCTTTCCTAGAACCTTCTAGAGTCAATGCCCACCTTCCCTGTCCCAAGAGGAAGCAGCTTGAGGGCAGCACCACAAGAAGGACAGCAGTAGGGGTGCCCCTGTGTCCACACTGGACAGGGGCTGCCGAGGGACTCACTGGGAATCACAGAGAGTTCACAGGCCCCAGGACAGAGATGGTGCAGGTCACCTTCCCTGGAAGGACAGGCTGTGCTGAGCACTGAACTTCCCCCACCTTTCCAGTTGTGAAAGCCCAGGGACCCAGCAGGGCTCAGAGGTAGGGCTCAGAGACCTGCACCATGCCCATAGCCCATAGCTGGTAGGAGCAGCCAGGTCTATATCTGGAGGGGAATGAGGAGCCCCTTGCTGGAGGGACACTGAGGGGGCTTTAATCATGGACCTACGTTCCAAAATCATCCTGTTGAAAGCCTTCCTGGCACCTCCTACTGTCTCATGACCTGCTCAAGGTGGTGTGGACTCATCAGGCAGCTCCGACACATTCTGTGGTATGCTCTCTGACCTTCCTCCCTGCTTCCCAGCGGGCTCTTGGGGGCACTTTTACACGCACTATCTGTTTCATCGTCAGCAGCTTCTGAGAGGCAGGAGCTCCTCTCATCCCCACTGGAGGAAGGGAGGCCCAGAGAGGCTAGGTAACCTGCTGCCCCAGGCCATCAGGGCGGGACTGGGCCTGGAGCCTCCTGCAACTTCAGGCTCAGCTCCAAGTGTTGGCAAACCTGTGGGTGGCAGTGACCATCCCACCATCAAAGCAATTTTCCCAGGTCTCAGTGAGAAGGGGAGTGCCAGGCAGTGCCGGGCGGGAGGTGGGGCTGGAGGCTGGCAGTGGTGCCTGGGCCTGCAGGCATGGGCTTGGGGCCTGCTTGCCTGGGAAAAACAATCCATCTGGCTGATTGCCAGTCTTAGATTCCTCACCCCGAGTGAGGGGCGCATGCTATGGACATGCTGTGGGAGAAGGTAGTGGATCTGAGGCCTGTCCCAGGTCAGGGCTTCTGCCCTCAGACCCTGCTTTCCCTGCCCCCATGCCCTCTAAGATGGAGGCACTGGACAGATTCGGTCAGAGCTGGGCAACTATGCTGCCTCAGGAGGGCTGGTCCTGCGGGCAAACAGAGCAGGGGGTACGGTCTGGAAGGGTGTGTTGCTCTCCAGGCCTCCCTGGTGCCACTTCAGAGCTTAACATAGAAATGACCCATGGTGCCTGCCTCCTGCTCCCTACTACCTGGCTCCTGACATCCCTGGCCCCCCATTCCACCTCCTGGGCTGGCCCTGCCTGCCTCCAGCCTCCCCCTTGTTATGCCTTGCCTGTGCCCCAACCCTTCTTTGCTCCTGCTAGCGGTTGACCCCAAGATGTCCTTATTTCCATCTTCTCTCATTAAAATCTGACTTGCCTTGAAGACTCAGCTCATTCATTCCATCCTCCAGGAATCTGCCCCTGATTCACCTGTCAGGGAGCTCAGCCTCACCTGAACTTCCCATGCCTGTGGGCCTGGGTCATATAGCTCTAAACTCAGGGCAGGATGCAGGGAAGCGTGTGGGCTAGGTCCTTGGACTTCCTCTCCTGGGGGGTCACCCTGGGTTTCCCTCTAGGGCTGGATAGGGCTGCCAAAGGCTCTGGATGGGCATACCTAACTGCCCAGGGCTGTCGCGAGTGATCCACAGCACCCTGCCCACTCTGGGCACCCAAGGCCTACACTCCCGCCTCACCCTGTATGAGGGAACTGGCAGCAACTCTCACCACTCTCAGCCTCAGTCTCTTTGTCTGTGAACTGGAGATAATGGGACTTACCCCAAAGCTCCAGAGTGCACTGCCAAGAGACAGGTCGTAGGGTGCTGGCCTCCACAACTCTACTGGGCTTTACATCAATTGTTATGGGTAACTGCTGCCAAAGACAACTTAATCCATTCATCAGCCATGCCTGTGGGCAAGAGCCAGTGCTGGGCGCTGGTGCCTGGGGAAGGGGAGGTGATGGCACCCCCAAACTGTCTCCTCTCAGGCTCCAAGCTCTAATGTCCCCCCTCCTCTGCATCTCTGTCCCTGTGGTCACATGTACCACCTTCCATGGGCTTGTCCACCCTTCCTCTCCATGTCCCCAGTGTGCACGAGATGAGGGTGAGGAAGGATCTTGGAAACCCTCCAGCCTCCTCTCACTTCACAGATGGGGGGGCTGAGGCCCAGTAGGTCGGGGGCGCTGGCCCAAGGACACAGTCAAGTGGGGCAACTGGGTGGCAGCAAGTCAGACAAGGGACTTTAAGCCAGGTCTTTGATCTCAGGTGTGGATCTGGGTTCCGGAAGGCTCCAAGAACTGTGGATACAGGTCAGTTTTCAGGACAGTTTTCAGGACAGTTTTCGGGGCATCCTGGGGACACGGCTGTTTGTCCTGCAGTCTGTTCCAATACAGCTCAGATGTCTGGGTGTCTCCAGCAGCCTGGGTGGCAGCCTGGATGGGGGAATGAGGTGAGCCGCCCGCCGCAAAGAGCTTCTGACAGCTTCCTGCTATGCTGGGTCTCTGAGGAAAGGGATGGGGGCTCCAAAGGGCCCTAGTGGTATAACCCTTTCCCAGGCATCCTGGGGCTTTCCCCGGACACCAACCATTTTGCTGTACCCTGATCCCTGCCCAGGACAACAGTGCCATTCACTGGGCTCCCTGTCCCCAGCTACACTCCTCTCACTGGTTCCCACAGTAGCCTGAGGAAACACAAATCTGACCAGCCATCCTGAAACCCGCTGGCTTCTGATTGCCTGCAGGATAAAGCCCAGCCTCCTTTTTATGGTGCTCAAGGCTCTTTGTCTCTGCTTCCAACATCTGAACTGCCCTCAAGAGGGGAGAAAGGGGTGCTCCGCAGGTAAGAGGTGGCAGTTCTGAGCCTTGACCAGATGTGGGTCTCCTGAAGTTCCACCTTCCAACTCTCCCAGGCCTGGTCTTGAGTTCTGGCAGGAATTGTCTGGTCTCAGTCAGAGTATCCTGGAGTGTGGCTAGAGGGTGGCTGGTACACAGGGCCCCAGAATTGGCCTCTGACCCCCACAGATGGAATCCAGGCCTGGCCTGGCTCCCTGCTCTAGAAACCCTGAACTGGCCTCACCTCTTATACCAACCTTGCGGTCCCATCCACCTGACCCTGTGCAAGAGTCCAGTCCTGGTCACCATCTGCCCTCCCTGTGATCTGTTTCTGCCCAGCTGGACCTTCGAGCATGCCTTTGCCTTGCCTGACACTGGCTCTGACCATCTGCTAGGGAAGCCCTTGTATCTCCCTCCCTGGCATGATCCCTGTGCAAGCCACTCAGGTGGAATCACCTGTTACAATAATAATCCCTGTTGTGGGCTTGGCGCTTGTGGTTCAGCGGGCTAAGGCGCCAGCCACGTACACCTGAGCTGGCGGGTTCGAATCCAGCCCGGGCCCGCCAAACAACAATGACAGCTGCCACCAAAAAAATGGCTGGACGTTGTGGCGGGCGCCTGTAGTCCCAGCTACTTGGGAGGCAGAGGCAAGAGACTTGCTTGAGCCCAGGAGTTGGAGGTTGCTGTGAGCTGTGATGCCATGGCACTCTATCCAAGGTGACAGCTTGAGGCTCTGTCTCAAAAAAAAACAAAAAATCCCTGTTGTGTCATGGCCTCTGTGGTAGCCACAGTGATGGCGGTGGCTGGTGTTTTCATCCCATGTTTGCGGCCAGCCTTGTTCCACGGTACAGTGTTTCCTGTTCCTGGGATGGGCCCTGTTCCCAAGGTGACAGCCCACCCTGCTAGGCAGACCCTTTCCCTGGGGGAAAGTGTCTCACAAAGTAGCAAGATGGCAGGCCCCAGCCCCTTGTCCTCCTGAACACTTTCCTATTCAGACTAGGTCCAGCCTGGCAGGCCCCTGCCCAGGCACCGTGGATGCTCCCCTGAGCAGCACCCCCACCAGAGGCAGACTGAGCACTCCTGCAGGAGGACAGGTGTGTGGGGGGGTGAGGTGCCAGGGTGTCAGAGCGTGCAGAGTTCCACTGGGGCCTACCCTCTGGGGACACCAGCCAGGGGGTGCCCGGAGTGGGCCTGGCTCCCTCCCCAAACCACCCCCCATCTCCTGCCTGCCAGGCTTCCGTTGTCCTTCCTGTTGTGGGGGGGATTTCTATCTCCTACAGTCCTGCTGCTCTTTCCCAGTGCCCTTCCCCCAGCCCAGGCCCTCCCCTTCTCTGACCCTGTGTCCTGGCCTGGGGACAATGGGAACAGGAACAATGAGGAGAGCCCAGGCTTTCCTGCAGCACCCTCCACCTTTCCCAGGCTCCTCCCTGAGGGGGCCTTTATCACACCCCTTGCCCTGTCACCCCCTCCTCTCCCTGGGGTGGAGGGTAGAGTAGGCATCCCTGTTTAATTCCAACTGTGGAGTGTCACAGTCACCACCCCTTCCAGACCCAGCCTGTGACCCCCAGGGGAGCCACAGAGGACCACGTATTACCCCATCCCTCCCAGGGTGGGCCTAGGTCTTACTGGCAAGGCCTAATGTGCTGGACAATGTCCCACAGCCCCTCCTTACCTGCTGGTCATCTGTGCCTCACTCTACTGTGGTCCTTCTCTCTTTTTTTTTTTGAGACAGAGTCTCACTTTCTCACCCTCTCTAGAGTGCTGGAGCATCACAGCTCACAGCAACCTCCGACTCCTGAGCTTAGGCAATTCTCTTGCCTCAGCCTCTCGAGCAGTTGGGACTACAGGCGCCCACCACAACACCCAGCTATTTTTTTGTTGCAGTTTGGCTGGGACAGGGTTTGAACCCGCCACCCTCGGTATATGGGGCCGGAGTCCTACTCACTGAACCAGAGGCACCGCTCCTCCCCCCCCCACTGTGATCCTTTTCTTAAAGTCCCAGGAGGGACCATTTCCACAACCACTGTCACTGTCACAGGACTGGAGGAGATTGCAAAGAACGGGAAGGCTGGGGGAACAGGCAGGCCCTGGGAAAGGGCAGGCCAGGGCTTGGGACCTGCAATGGGGGGACACATCTCATTCGAGTCTTTTCCCTCCTACAAGTCACACACCCAGGAAGGCATAGGCTTTGGTTTTTTTAAAAAAACAATATAGATTTCTTTTCTTTTCTTTTTTTTTTTTTTTGAGACAGAGCCTCAAGCTGTCACCCTGGGTAGAGTGCCGTGGCATCACATCTCACAGCAACCTACAATTCATGGGCTCAAGCGAGTCTCCTGCCTCCGCCTCCCAAGTAGTTGGGACTACAGGTGCCCACCACAACGCCCGGCCATTTTTTGGTTGCAGCTGTCATTGTTGTTTGGTGGGCCCGGGCTGGATTCGAACCCACCAGCTCAGGTGTACGTGGCTGGCGCCTTAGCCCGTTGAGCCACAGGTGCCGAGCCACAATATAGATTTCTTATCTTACAGTTCTGTAGCATGAAAATCTGTCACAGGTCTCTGGACTCAAATCAAGGTACAGGCAAGGCAGCACTCTCCTCTGGAGGCTCTGGGGGAATTTATTTCCGTGTCTTTTCCAGCTTCTAGTGGCTGCTCCTTCCCTCCATCCTGGAGTCTCTGCTGAGAACCAGAGAAGTGGCCTGAAAATGTTCTCCATAAGCATTTATTTATGTGATTAGCCAGGCACACCTATGTAAGGCTAGACAATCTTATCTTAGATCCTTAGCCCTAATCTGGTTGTGGTTAGGGGCGGGGTGTTACGCTAATGAAGTCAATGAAGAAAGAAGGAAGATTGGGTGGAAGCTAGAAAGACTGAGGCAGACACAAAAATGGCCTGCAAAGGTGTGCTCACACTGGTCCTTGGGACCTGTGAATAGGTTACCTCCTAGAGTCGGTCTGTGTTTTTGGCACCCTCGGTAGAGTGCCATGGTGTCATAGCAACCTCACAGCTCAGAGCAACCTCAAACTCTTGGGTTCAAGTGATTCTCTTACCTCAATCTTCCAAGTAGCTAGGACTACAGGTGCCTGCCACGACCTGCTATTTTTTTCGGTTGAGGGGGGTCTCACTCTGGCTCAAACTTTTGAGCTCAAGTAATCCACCTCCCAGAGTGCCAGGATTACAGGTGTGAGCCACCACACTCAGCTGGTGTTTTTCTTTTAAAGGGTGAAAGGAGGTTTCCAGAATCACAGACCCTGCTAAGTGGAAAGTCTCCACCAACAAGATCTGTCTTACACTCCTCACCAGTTGAGCTAGAGTAGGCTTGCCACATCCTGTCTGGAGTGAGGCTGGGTCCTGTGTGTAGTGGGTTTTTCTTTTGCATCTGCATTGCTATTACAAAAAGTAACACTCGAGACGTTCTTCGCCGAGAGTCGCCGCGGTTTCCTGCTTCAACAGTGCTTGGACGGAACCCGGAGCTCGCCACCCATCCCGGCCGGCCGCTCACAGCCAGTCTCCGACACCTCCTCACCGCACCCTCGGACCGTCTCAAGGCCCCCGCCGCCGCTCCACCGCCGCGCAGCCGCCGCCATGACTACCGCGTCCCCCTCGCAGGTGCGCCAGAACTACCACCAGGCCTCGGAGGCAGCCATCAACCGCCAGATCAACCTGGAGCTCTACGCCTCCTACGTCTACCTGTCCATGTCTTACTACTTTGACCGCGATGATGTGGCTTTGAAGAATTTTGCCAAATACTTTCTTCACCAATCTCATGAGGAGAGGGAACATGCTGAGAAACTGATGAAGCTGCAGAAT
>CAUYON010096881.1:0-20889 GCA_963573935.1 Arctocebus calabarensis
TGTGTACATTAATGCAATCATGGGGTACAATGTGCTGGTTTCATATACAATTTGAAATATTTTCATCAAACTGGTTAACATAGCCTTTGTGGCATTTTCTTAGTTGTTGTGTTAAGACATTCACAATCTACACTTAGTACATTTCACACATATCCTTGTAAGATGCACCATAGGGCTGGTCCCACCGAAGCCAGCTTTTTGTAAATACACAATGTATATTTCTATATGCACTGCTAAATTGAGAGTAAAAGATTGTGTTTTATAGGTACAGAATAGAAAAGGTTTCCAAAAGATTTTCTCTCTGGAATAGAGATTTAAACTTTGGGTTTACATTGCTGGGCTAAGTGTGATTATGAGCTAATGTTTTTATGCCAACATTTCAAAAGTCTTTCCCAGGTTCTCATATTTCCTCTAGGAATTGCCACATGTTAGCAATAAAGAAGATGGCTAATTATGTTTCTTTATTCTTTCTTTGTTTAGGATGTGATAGGCCAGGTTCTGCCTGAAGCAACAACTACAGCATTTGAATGTAAGTCTGGCTTGTATACTTTCTTGACTTTCTTTCTGCAGTAATTTTTAAAAGGTTTATGAGTAGCTGACAAAAACAAATTATTTATGGTTATCATATGGTACATTTAAATATTTATAAATTAATACAAGTTTAATGATGATACTGAACCAAGTAATATTTTCTTATTTAATCATATCTTGGGCGAGCGTATTTCTACAATATAGCTTTAATTACCAACGTGACCTTTACTTGCTCTTGTCTTCACTGTAATAACATGGTGAGACAAAATGAAACGTGTAAACTACCTGTAGGCCAATGATTATTGATAAAGAGATTTTAGCCTATTGCTACTTTAAAGCATAGCAACAAAATAGCGCTTTTACATGCAAATTGCATGGAATAATTCTTTTTTAGTTGGGCTTAAAGGATTGCTAGGTGATGATACAAATACTTTAGGTCTTTAGTCCTTCCTTTCTCCCCACTGTTGGCTCGAGGACAGGCCTGGGATGGCTTGGGGACTGGAAAACTGGTTTTGACATGAACCATGTCATTGTAGGGAATGTCATGGTCTGAATAATATTAAAATTAGAGGTTAGGGCAGGTGATGGGGCCTCCATCAGTAATCCCAGTACTGAGGCAGAAAGATTGCTTGAGCCCAGGAGTTTGAGGCTGCTGTGAGCTATGATCTCCCCACTGTACTCCAGCCTGGCCAACACAGCAAGACCTTGTCTCTAAAAAAAAAAAAAAATAAATAAAATAAGATGAAATTTTAATAAGTAGCATGTAAGCTCTTAGAAACAGGCATGGTACAACTCTCTTTTTTTTTGAGACAGAGTCTCTCTATGTTGCCCTTGATAGAGTGCTGTGGCATCACTGCTCACAGCAACCTCAAACTCTTGGACTTAAGCGATTCTCTTGCCTAAGCCCCTGTAGCTGGGACTGCAGGCGCCTGCCACAATGCCTGGCTATTTTCTTGCTATAATCGTCATTGTTGTTACAGGCCTGGGCCAGGTTTGGACCCACCTGCCTCAGTGTATATGGCCGGCACCCTAACCACTGAGCGAGCTATGGGCACCAAGTCTGTGGGATTATTTTTAATAGCAGAAAGTTAGAAGTAAAGTAAATATCTATAATGGATTAATAAATTATAACATCCATAATTTGAAGCAGTAAACAGCTAAAAAGAATGTTAGGATTTTGTGCATCAACATGGAAAGATATCCATTGAATAAACAAATAATATAATAGTTCATTTTGTAAAAAAATCTAACCTCTCTTCCTAACATTGTGTATACAGGGCAGCCATAAAGTTGTTGATTTTAATTGCACACAAACTTTATGGACACCCTGCATATTGAGAGACAGGCTCTCAAGAGTGCCCACTACAGTAATTTCCCCTGAGAAGTGGCCTTAGGACCTGGGAGGTAGGGCCATGAAAGATGAATGAACATACTTTTACTTATATGTTACTTATTTATTTACATGTATTACATATATATATGTATATATAGACTCTCTATTTATTATCCCTATCATATAGTTTTTAAAACTACTGTAAGTAGGACTTTTTTTTTTTTTTTTTTTGTGAAAGAGCCTCAAACTATCGCCCTGCTATGACATCACAGCTCACAGCAACCTCCAACTCCTGACTCAGCCTCCCAAGTAGCTGGGACTACAGGCGCTCGCCACAACACCTGGCTATTTTTTGGTTGCAGCCGTCATTGTTTGGTGGGCCCAGGCTGGATTTGAACCTGCCAGCTCAGGTGTATGTGGCTGACGCCTTACCTGCTTGAGCCACAGGCACTGAGCCAGACTTTTAATGTAAATATTATTATATTAATCATACTGGACTTGACTTTATAAAAATGTACATATATCTGAAATACATGTATTAGTGTTGAAATCTCTATTGAGACTCCTTTTAGTGACTCCTTGAGAGTGCCAGGACTTTCATGGACAGTCTGATAGTTAAAATTTGGAGTATTTACTGTTGACAGGTGATATGCTAAGAGCATTTTATGGGTTATCTCATTTATTTTAACCATCACAAGACCCTCAAGAATTACTTTGAAGGACTATTATTAGCTCTGTTTGGTTGAGGAAAGGACATCTCCTTTATAGTCTCACAGTTAGTAAGTGGTAAAGTGGGGTTTCTGGAGTACATTGTAGAGCAATGTTTTTCAACCTGTTTATCTCATGGCACATTTGAACCTATAGTTAAACTTCCATGGCATACTTAAATTATGTTGATCCAAAAAAAAAGGGTTAAAAAAAGAATACAGTTACTGTGCTTTGAACTTCCTTTGAAAATAATTAAATAATGATATTTAAAAATTTTTGTGACACACCTAAAATCCTCTCAGGGCACACCAGTTGAAAGTCACTGTTCTGGAGCATACGTTTTCAACCACTATACTGAACTTATTCTGAGAGCTGTCATAATTACTGAAATCACATATTCTGGTTGTTCTTAAGCATGGCAGACAGAGAATTATTTTATACTTTCTACTTGCGTTCTGCATCCTCAGAGTGGCTTGATATACCTGTGCCTGCCTCACTAGCATTCAGTTAGCATTTATAATAATAATACTGATTACTTTAACTATCATTTATTGATGACTTGCTCTGTGGCAGGCAATGTTCTAGATGACTTACCTGGGTTGTTACTCTGTAGGAAAATTACACCTGTGAGGAAGGAAACTGAAGCTCAGAGACATGAAATGATTGCTGAGAAGTTGTAGAGCCCAGATTCAAGTGCATGCCTTTTTGATTGTAAAACTTTCATTCTAATCGAGTGTGTCAAAAGCTTGTGAAGACTAAATATAAAAAAGCTTAAACCTTTAGCTTTTTTGTTAAATCATGCATCTGAGTTTGGTCCAGAGAATATGGTTATAGGATAAATATTTATTTTATGTGTACCTTTAGGTTTAAGTTCTGCAACATCATGCTTTTCTTTTTCCCCATCAAGGGCAGCAGCTCTCTACCCATCTTTGTCTGAACCAGTTTTAGATAAAAAACAATTAAAAGAAAAACAGACAAAATAATGACAGTCCTTAGATTTTATATCCTTGGATTATCTTGTACTTTCCATCATAGACTTGGTTGGATTTTTTTTATTATTATTCTAGGGTTATTTTCTAAACCAAAAATCTAAACCAATGGAATCTATGTACATGAATAAGAAATAGTTGAGAAGATAAAACTTGTCAGCAAATTTACTGGATTTTTTTGGGCTAGTTCACGGTTTATGGGTATGATGGAACAACCCTTAAATACAACTTTAATCAAAGAAATGTTTATGGTAATGTATTTAATACTGAAAAGTGTACTTAACATCTCTTTTTATACTAAAGACATGGTATTATATTTAGTGATATGAATTAAGCAGCAAGAGAAAGGGCAGCTGTGCCATTTGCCTGTAGAGAAAGAAGTGAGTGTGTGGAAAAGAGGGGAAGGGTCAGGTAATGATAACAGATCCTCCAGTTCTGAGAAATGCCATTTCTTCAATGAAACTGTTGACGATACCAGGTGGGGTTAGTCTTTCTGCACCTTTACTGGAGCTAGGAACTGCCCCCCTGCCCCCCAGCCTGCCTTCTAGTCAATTGTATCTATGCTGAACTCACCTTTTAGGCTGATGGTCCTGAACCTCTTTTTCTTCTTATCCCTCTTAGATCTTTTCTCCCTTACAACTGGAGCACAGATGAAAGCATTACTAATAGTATTGTTTATTTCCTAGTTTTTGGGTGGCGTCTGTGGCTCAAGGAGTAGGGCGCCAGCCCCATATACCAGGGGTGGTCAGTTCAAGCCTGGCCCCAATCCAAATCTGCTGGTTTCATTATTCACAGTTTCTTCTGTATCTTTACAGAAACTTTTTCCGTATGTATAATACTGCAATAGTTTTTCCTGTCCCCGTTTAATGTCCTAGACCTCTTTTCAACACCAGTGTGCACAGATCAACTTTGTTCTTTTGGATAACTACATTATACTGAATTTTATGGCTGTGGCTTAATTTATTTAATGCTGATGAATGTTTAAGTTGTTACCAGTTTTTCAAAATTAGAAAAAAACGCTGAAGTCAACAGAGTTGTCTTATATCTTTTCACATTGTGTAAATAAAATTTTTGGATTAAATTCCTAGGATTTGGAAATAATGAAACAGAGAGTTGCTAGGAGTGGTGGCTCACACCTGTAATTCTAGCACTTTGGGAGACCAAGGCAAGAGGATTAATTGAAACCAGGGCTTGAGACTGGTCTGGGCCACCTAGCAAGACCCCATCACTAAAAAAAATTTAAAAGTTATCCATATGTGGTGGTGTGCGTCTAAAATCCCAGCTACTCTGGTGGTGTAGGCAAGAGGATTACTTCAGCCCAGGTGTTCAAGGATGCAGTGAATTGTCATGACACTGCATTCCAGCCTGGGTGACAGAGTGACAGTCTGTCTCCAAAAAAAAAAGAGTACTCATTTTATTACCTATTATGTAAGTACTGTTTGCTCTCCAAAAGGTAGAACCAATTTACGCTCCCACCAACAATGTATGAGAAGGCTAGTTTTCTTCCACCCCTCCCAGCTCTGGGTATTAGTAAATTTTTTTAGTCAATGTCAGTTTGATAGGTGAAAAAAATTATTACATTATTGTTTTACTTTATGTTTCTTTAATTATAAATGACCTTGAACATCTTTTCGTTTGTGTTTGGTCATTGGTATTTAATTTCTATTATTTGTCATCTTTGTTCGTATTTTTATCTGGTTATTTGTCTTTTTCTAATTGATCTAAGGATTTCAGTATTAAGAAAATTGGTCCTTTGTCTTACATGTTACAAATATTTTTGTTCAGTTTATTGCTCTTTTCAACTTATTATTTATCTTTTATTCTCTTTTTTTTTTTTCCTACAGAGAAGTTCAAAATTTTTACATGATCTCATTTATATTATTTTCTTTTGTAACTTCTGGGTTTATGTCAAACAGGTCTTCTATGCACCAGGATATTGAGAAAACATTCACTCATAATCTTTTGCCTTTCTGTTTTAATGGGGTTAAGCACACACAACATATATTAGTTTTGTATATAAGTAATGTGTATTTGTACGTTTGTATCTGTCATAATGTGGGTTTTTGTAAAAAATGAAAAGCATGCATTTTTATTACAAAGACAACTATTTTTTTAAATTCATGTACTGTCTTCACTTTGTTTTGGTGAAAGGAGTCAGGCGGGGGATCCAACTTTATTTTCAAAGCAGATAGAAAGTTGACTCTATACCAGTTATTGAATAATTTATCTTTTCCCAGCTATGAGAACATTTCTGCAATGAAGCAAAAATCCATAACCATAAAAAACCTTGTGGGTTTGCATTCCTGGGTCCTACATATTCTATAGGAGCTTGACATTCGTACAAGCCCAGAGATCCCTGCTGATTTTCATACTGTAATTGGCAGATTAATGAGTAAATCAACACATGAGGTGATAAAAATCAGCCATGTCCACTAATGCATTTCCTATGCATATTCGTTAACTTGTGTTCCTCTGCCTGGATTTTTCTCTAAAGTAACTGCTGTAAAATGACTGTTGGGTTGGTGCTTTTGGACAGTACGATCTCACTAGTGACTTGAAGAGATGCATTTTACCTGCGTATAGACAAATACTGTCTTATACCTATAAATACCATATGGTTTTATTTTTTTATGATACTCATGTATTCTTGGTCTATAGATCTTATAAATATCTTTACATTTTTTAAATCATGCATGTGAGTTTGATCCAGAGGGTATGATTGTAGGATAAATATTTATTTTATGTGTGCCTTTCTTCAACCCTGACTTTTATACTCATTTTTTATTGAATGGAATCCTTTTTGGTTGTTTTATGAAACTCTGGAAGATGATTTTGTATTTTGAGTGGAAATCTTTAAACCTACACAGCATATCTAATTTTAAATTTGGCATAGTATGACCATTTAAAGCAAAATTGCAATTAAGTTGTAAGTTCTCAGTATAGAAAACAACTAGAGCTGATTACTAAAGTGCTACCAGGAGATATCCTTATGTCCAATTAGCAAAGGCAATCTCACTACTCTCAACTTCTCTTACTTGGGTGGTAGCCTCTTTTTGCTTTAGAAGAGAATCTAAATCATAAGGTACTTGGGGGAAAAATGAAGTTTCATTTTCTTTCTTTCTTTCTTTCTTTCTTTCTTTCTTTCTTTCTTTCTTTCTTTCTTTCTTTCTTTCTTTCTTTCTGTCTCTGTGTCTCTCTCTCTCTCTTTCTTTCTTTCTTTGACAAAGTCTCTCTCTCTGTGCCTTGGGTAGAGTGCCATGACCTCAGCCTAGCTCACAGCAACCTCAGACTCTTGGCTTAGGCGATCCTCTTGCTGCAGTCTCTGGAATAACTGGAGACTAATAGGTGCTCCCCACAATGCCTGGCTAGTTTTTCTATTTTTATTTATTTATTTATTTATTTTTGAGACAAGAGTCTCATTCTGTGCCCTTGATAGAGTGCCGAGGTGTCATAGCTCACAGCAACCTCAAACTCCTGGGGTCAAGTGATTCTCTTGCCTCAACCTCCCGAGTAGCTGGGACTACAGGTGCCCGCCACAATTCCCGGCTATTTTTAGGGGTAGGGTCTTGCTCTGGCTCAGGCTGGTCTTGAACCTGTGAGCTCAGGTGATCCGCCAGCCTCAGCCTCCCAGAGTGTTAGGATTACAGGCATAACCCACCTTGCCCCACCTAGTTTTTCTGTTTTTAGTGGAGATGGGGTCTTGCTTTGCTCAGGCTGGTCTCCAACTCCTGAGCTCAAGTGATCCAACTGCCTCTGCCTCCCAGAGCGCTAGGATTATAGGCGTGAGCAACCTCACCCATCCTGAAGTTTCATTTTCTTAAACTATTTATATGTAAAAGATAAGTGGTTGCTTATAAGCTAAACTAAGTAAGGTAATGAAAAATTGTAATTCACAATAAACCTACTTTGATTCTAAAACTTATTTAATGTCTGAGAGTTAATTGTGCATCCTGGAGTTTGAGATAATTTGAAGAGGGCTTTAATTTATTAGAATTTGGCTTGAACTATCATTGAGCAAAAAATCCAAGTTCTTTTTAATCTTATGAAAGTAGTTGTTTCTTATTAGTCTTGCAAATTTGTGTGAGAATTAAGACGTTTAAGTCCTTTACCCACATACCAGACTTGTTGTTCCTTGAGGTGAGTAGACAGTGATGGTCATTTTTGAATCACTAGAAATCCTACCATACTACCTGGCACATAGTAAACACTCAGTGTATATTTCTAGAATGCACACATAGTTGAAGGAATTGAGTAATAAGGAAAAGCTTTTTATATCTCATTCATCAGCAAATCCTGTTGTCTTTATCTTCAAAATTTATCTGATGTGATGAATTCTTAAAACCTCCCCTTGGTTTAGGGTACTGTCATCTCTCAACTATGTAAGACTATGGCTTCCTAACTGGTTTCCCTGTCTCTAATTTTGCCTTCATACATCCTCTTCTCCACACAGCAGCCAGAGTAATTCTTTTAGAAATGAGATTACCATACTTAAAACCTTTACATCTCATGTGAGAGTAAAAGGCCAAGTCCCTAAAATGCCACAGAGGACCCTGTATTTTCTCATCTGCATCCAGCCCTGTCCCCCCATTACCCATTTTCTGAACCCATTTATTTCTATACCCTCCTCTTGTTCTGTTCTAGCCTTCACAGTATGCCAGGCCTCTGACCCATGGCCTTTGCATTAGGTGTTCCTTCTGTCTGGAACGCTCTTTTGCCAGATGTTTAAGCCACCTAATCCCTCACCTCTTTCAGTCTCTCTCCACTAGAGTTTAAACTCCATGAGGACAGAGTTTTGTGTTTTCTTTTTTCACTGTTACTGTTCCAGTGCTTATAAAAATGTCTGCCACGTAGTGGGCACTTTCATTTGCTAGAAGGAGAAAGGAAGTGAAAAATTGAGGAAAGAATCAAGAAGAGGGAGGCAGGGAGCTAAATTAAAACTAATGGATTTGAAGATTTGGCCAGAGAAACTGTAGCCTCTAGTTCTGCCCCATATCTGAGAAAGGCCTTAAACTTGACATCTTTTCTGATAGTTTCCTGTAGATGTCTTTCTAACCTCTACAATTATGTTTTCATTTCTTTTCTCTTGCCTGGGAAAAATGCCTTTACTGTAGTTCTAATTGACTCCCACCTGGCACAGAAGGAGTGTGACAAATGACATAGAATATATTGCTTTAACTTTTCTGTTGCTTTTTGTAGAAGCTAGATTGTTTCTCAAAAGCCCTCTTGAGCTCCTGTCACCACAGTGGATGCTTTTTGCTGAGAGCTCTCCAGAGTCTACTGCTTACTTGGAAGGCCATTCAGACCGCCCCTTACCTGAGGCTGCCTTTCCTCCTCTGTTGGGCCTTTATGTTCCTCTTCTTGGTTTTTCTTTTGGAATGCATGTTGCTTCAAGTAAAATCGCTAACAACATATGGCCTGTTATGATTCTCTTTTCTCAAACTCTGCCATTTTGTATATTTGTGACACACTGCAGATTTTGTGAAGATTGCTTCATAATATTTGTTTACCATCTGCTGCACTCTATTTGGTATCTTGCTAGGATTTCTTCCTCCATTTTAAGTGACATTAACAAAATCCAGCCAGTACATAGACTTTCTGGTTCTACTTTTGCTTCCCTAATGTGCTGGAAAATCATATTACTATGCTCCAGGCAACTAGAGAAGCCTGGAATTCTCATTGTGAACCAGTGTATCAGATCTGTTTTCCCCACCCTCCCTTTTCTTGGTCATATCCAGTAATGCTTTTTTGGTCAGATGGCAAAGAACCTCCATGTATGAGACAGAAAAAGTTCAAATTGTTTTTTTTTACTTCTTTCTATACTACTTAGTAGCACTACTTTTTAGTGTTCTCAACCAACATATTTATACCTTTGAAACTCTCTGTGCCATGTTAGTTAGTTTTTATGATTTGTAGTTCCAGCTACTGTAATTTTTATTACTAATCCAGTTTGATAGACAAACAGCCAGAGTCTGTGCTAGATGGGCTGTCTCCAACTTTTTGTTCAGAACGGTGGTTTAGGTTACTGTCATACTATATTGCTTAGTATGTATTTCTGTTTTCTTACCTTTCCCTAACTTCTCATGCGGGACAATTCACTGTCTTTAGAGAGAAGTGCGTTTTCACTTTAAACGTGAATGGCTGGTTTGCTCTCAGGCACACCATGGAAAGGTCAGATACAGCTCAGATTTTGCCTTTTGGCCAGGACCATCAGTCCTTTTGAGTGTGGTTACTTTGCCCACTCATTCTCCTTTTAGATAAGAATGAGTCTCCAGAGCGGCGCCTGTGGCTCAAAAGAGTGGGGCCCCTGGCCCCATATATCGGAGGTGGGTGGGTTCAAACCCCTCCCCCCCAAAAGAAAGAATGAGTCTCCATTAAAACAACTAAGCACAGATATTGAAGAATGAAGCAGACGTCCCCCAGACAATAGTTTGTAAAGAAAACTAATGCATACATAAACAAAGTCTTCTATTAATCCATAAACTATTAATCACTGTGCCATGTAAGCGTGATTTTGTTGTTAGAATGCCCCTTTCAACTTAACCTAAAAAATCTTTCTCTTGGAGTCAGACTCCCTGTGGGGTTGCTCTGACACTTTACCACTAGGTTGGCATCAAAAGCTATTCCAGCCTCTTGGCATCAGTTTTCTGCCCTTGAAGTTTTTCATAGCTGGTTTTTATGGAATGGCCCTGTAAGAAGTTATTCTGGTAGCTGATTCCATCACAGTTTTTTCCCCCTTCTGAAATAATACCTCAAGATATTTCATAGAAATCTAGAATTCTAGAATATTTTAAGAAGCCTTAGAAGGCTCAAATCCTGGTTTTGAGAACTTAAAAAATTTCTCTCTCTTCTCTCTCTTGTTCCTGATTTAAAGAGATTGTGAGGTAAGCAGTCTTTCTGGAATTGGTGCCCTTTCTTTAGAAATTACAGGATTTTTCACCCACTTTAATAAACCCTAAGTTCCTTTGCATCCCATGTGAATAATACCTTATTGAGGTCATGTGCGTTTTGAAATTTGAATATAAGCAGTACCTTTGTAGCCATCATCTCTATAGTCACCTCAGATGCAGAAATGAGATTTACAAAAAAACTACACATTTAGAATTTTTTTTTGGCTAAGTTCAGGTCCTCATTAAGAACAAATCATTTTAGTCTACTTTTTTTTTTTTTTTTTTAGATATAGAATCTCACTTTGTCGTCCTTGGTAGAATACCATGGCTTCATGGCTCACAGCAACCTCCAGCTCCTGGGCTTAGGCCATTCTCTTCTCTCAGCCTCCCGAGTGCCTGGGACTACAGGTGCCTGCCATAATGCCCAGCTATTTTTTTTTTATTGCAGTTCGGTCAGGGCTGGGTTTGAACCCGCCACCCTCAGTATATTGGCGCCCTACTCACTAAGCCATAGCCACCGCCCCATTTTAGTTTACATTTAAACAGAATTTGACCTTGTTTTAAAGCAAAAGTGTAAAGTACTTTTCATGTGTGGTAATGGGCAACATTATATCCTTTTATACCCTATTTTTCTTATCTCCTATGTTTTAAAGAAATTTTTATAGACTTAGCCTTGAAAATGTTAGTTTCTAGAATATATATAGAAACTCTTCTCTTCTGACAGCTAGAATGGCATTTCCACCCCAATTTGGCCATGGAGAATCCCTACTTAAAATGACAAAAATAAGAAAAAGTGCTAGATTCCTATATAATTCTTTATGTGTGAAACATCTGTCAGAACTATGCCTTCTTAGATGTTGCGAGTGGCCAGTATGTGTCTTTTACACAGAAAGCAGGCATAATACAAGTAGTGACTCTCAACAGTTTCTAGTGTGACTTGATTTTGATTCACATCAAATTGGGGAACACTGTGGGAGTGAACCAGGATCTAGAAATACATATGCTTTGGAAAGAAAACCTGGTTTTCTGTTGGCTGTTGGCTTGGTAGCTGAGTGGGACTGGCCCACGTGTTAATTTCAGTCATGCTGTCATGTTGCTGTTGGCCATTGAGGAGAAAAAGGAAATAGGCTAATTGTGAGAGAGCACAAACTCCCTCCTAGGGTCCATATAGCCTGGTCACCAAACAGTTGGATGCCATCAGCACTGCATCTGTACACAAGGGAGGATCTGCGGGCTGTGGTGGAGAAAAGCCCTGTGTTGGACTGCACTCTCCAAGTGTACCAGGCTTCCTACCAAGAGCCGCCCCTTCTAAGTTGTCACCTTGGGAGGCTGTGTATATTACTCAAAATATTTTTGGCATTTTTCTTTCAACTGTGCACTCAGAATCTAACATACAGGCTGTTCTCACTGTTGACAAATCTTTATCTTTAGAAGGGTGAAGTTGCTAGCTAAATATTTAGAAAAAGCCAGAAGTCATTCTGAATCCTGTCTGGCAGATGGTGTGGGTAGGTGATCAGGGTAACGATTCTATTTTGCATTAAAAATGAGATCTGATATTTTCTTTTCTTTTTTTTTTTGAGTCAGAGTCTCACTGTGTTGCACCCAGTAGATTGCCATGGTGTCATAGCTCATAGCAACCTCCAACTCTTGGGCGCAAGCGATTCTCTTGCCTCCTAAGTAGCCAGGACTATAGGCACCTGCCACAACGCCCAGCTATTATTTTGTTGCAATTGTTGTTGTTTAGCTTGCCTGCGCTGAGCTTGAACCCACCAGCCTCGGTGCATGTGGCTGGCTCTGTAACCACTGTGCTGTGGGCGCCAAGCTGAGATCTGATATTTTCATGTGATCTATCTCAGGTTCTTAAAAGAATTTGGAGAGATATTTTGAAATACTCCTTTGAATAAGAGAAGTATCATTGAAATAAGTACATTGTTGCTAGATGTGACTTTGATGGTGCCTATTTAAATATACACATTTTGGTTATACATTTTATAAAGTTTTATTGTTCTCTAGTCTTAAAGCTATTAGATTATTTCAGAATAGCATGAATCTTCATTTGAAGCTTGTTGTGATCAGACAGTACCTCAAACAAATGAAGCTGTTGGGAAAGAGAAAGAGCCGCTGAATAGAAGGTGATAACGGGGAGACCTGTATTAGAGCTGCTTGGCAAGTTAACCTTACACTAAGCCTCGGGTTCTTCTTATGTGAAAATGGAATAATGATAATGATGGTGGTGTCTGCATTGCAGGATTTTTGTGAGGTTTTAAAGGAGAAATTGCGTACAAAGCAAAGCTTATGATATCTTGTGTATAAAAACATACAGTGAATGTTAGCTATTTCTATCATGCCACTGGGACATGTTAGATTACCTGGGAGAGGGGAAGAATGGAGAGAGAAGGGTATAGGACTGTTTCGGAAGTTAAAAACATACTGACAGTAGAATAAGACTGGCCTCTCAAGTTCTTCAAACCTGTTTTGTCATGTTGTAGTTAATGTTTATTTACCTTGATATATGCCACAAATGACATGAGCAGTATTTTAATTTTCAGCTGTCCCTGAAAGGAAATTTTAATTCTATATCAAGATTCTGATTGTACTCTGAATAAAAGCAAAACAAGTTAAAAAAATCCCAATGTCCTCCAAAAATTTGGCGTTGAGGGTTTTCTATATCAAGTTGTAAAAAGCCAATTGTATTTTGTTCCCACCCAGCATGGTTTTGTACTTAAAAACATATGAATCTTATCACTTGCCTTATCTTGCTTTTTAAACAGATGAAGATGAAGACGGTGATCGAATTACAGTGAGAAGTGATGAAGAAATGAAGGCAATGCTGTCATATGTAAGTATTTTACAAATGAGGACTATTTTAAAAAAGTTAATGTGATGGAGGATGATGTTTCCTAGACATAGTGAAGATATGTAAGTAAGTTACAGTTGCCAACTGTTTTTCTATATAGTAAGATTTTCAGAGATATCCTTACATGAAAGTTAAGGGCATTCTTTTTGAGAGACACTTACTGATCATATCATGAACATTAAGAATAATGCATCTTAATGACTTTTGCATTAGGTATGGTGCAGACTAAATGGACTATCAATTTCCTGTATTTTTTATGCAGTACTTAAAGTAACGGCTCATTAAAAATGAACCCCTGGGCTCTAAAAAATTTTTCAAAATCTACTTTCAACTGGAGCTCTCTTTCACCCTTCAGACTATAGTTATAATGTAGCTGCAGGCTTAATGTGGCTATACAGTTGAAAAACACACTCTCGGTTACCCTTTGCACTACCTATCCTCCCACCCCCACCAGAAAATGAACCACAGAGTTACTTACTGAATCAAAGTGATTCTAATATATCCTGAAATGACTTTTCTTGGTGTTTCAAGTTATAGTGAAAATTTGCCTTAACATTCATCTGGTACTACAGTAGGCAAAAGAGAGAAAAGGGTACATTTCTAAAGCTTCAGTACTAAGCTTGAAAAATTCAACTATGATGAGGAGACATAGCTTACCTGAGTCCTGATCTGAATTTTCATCTCAAGTTTTATTTTTGCTGAGTTTGTAATCTGTTTACAAAACCTATCCCAGTGGTCTGGTAGAAAGACCACTGGACTGGAAGTCAGTCTGGAGACCACAGCTCTACTCTGGTTTCCAGGCCTTAGGCAAATTACTTAACCTTTCAGTGCTGTAGTTGCCTCATCTGTCAGTTGTGGATAATTATACTTGTCCTTTATACTGCACAGGGTTATTGTAATTATCAAATGGGGCAATGGATGAGAAAGTCCTTTGAAAAGTTAAAAGTCCCTTACAAATGCAAAGTGGTGTTGTGGTGGAAATGGTGGAATGGGGCCCTTGCTTTTCATTGAGACTCTAATCGTAGCCAACAGTTAGGTTGTAGATTTTCAGCTGCAACCAGGATATTGTTTCATTGTAATGAAAACTGTAAACTATCTGTATGGGTTTCCGCCAATAGTTTTAATTTAGGTTAGAAAGAAAGAGAACAAGAAGGATGGGATGATTAACAGAGCGTTGCATTCCAACCACCATAGAGTAGGAAAAGTCAATTTCCCATTGACTTCCCATTAACTTATGTGGGAGTCTTTGTGTACTGAGAATTCAGAGTGGGGGTCATCAGTACCTTGAAAGGTAGAGTATGATTGTCTGCTGAAAAAAGTCTAGCACTAGTATTGATAGATTGGCTAACTCTCCTGAGAATGTGACATGCTTATTTTTAGAAAACACACACACACACAGGTGGGTTCTAATTTTCTCACACATGTCCATTGCAGAGAACTGACATCAGTGTATTTTCATTATATATTCAACATAACTAGACACAAAAGATGAGTACTATCAGTGGATCTTATAGATTGTGCTTTTTGAAAATGGATATGATCATAGTGATAATAACAACCATTTCCAAGTTCCTGTATATATAAGATGCTTGAGGTATTTCATTTTAAGTTTTAATAATCACTTTGCGAGATAGTTATTATCATTCTTGTTTTTAAGATGAGGCAGCGGTTAAGAGACATGTCCAGGTTTAGCTACTGGAATGTGGATGTAGAATTTCATTTTGCCAAAGCCAGTTCTCATCAGTATTTTAACTGGATCCCTGCCCCCCACCACCTTGCTGATTTCATATTGGGATCGTTTTATGTCATCTCCATTATTAAATTCAAAACGACGTATATTTTTATTTTAGTTTTGATTTCTATACCATGTGTTCCTTACAACTTATGCTTATTTTCTTGAATGCAATGTTTAATTATTTTGTGTTGTAAGAAAATATTAGAGTCATGATTACATAACTTTATGTTACATGTCCTGAACTTAAAAGTTCTTAAGATTTCTTGGGAGCCACTTTTTAGTCTGAATAGAAGTCCTCTAGCTCATTGGTCCCCAAATGTTTGCATTTCATGTACTGATTTTTTTTCTCAAGTTGGGGACAGACATAGGCATGGTGACTGTTAACTTTGCCAAATAGAAACATTAGTAAAATAAGAAAACTAATAAAAATTGCCTGTTACTGGCTTGGCACCCATAGCTAAGTGGTTAGGGTGCTAGCCACATACACTGAAGCTGAACTCGGCCTGGACCTGCTAAACAACAATAATAACAACAACAAAAAATAGCCTGGTGTTGTGGCGGCCATCTGTAGTCCCAGCTACTTGGAATGCTGAGGCAAAAGAATTGCTTAAGCCCAAGGTTGCCATGAACTGTGACACCACCACATTCTACTGAGAGCAACATAGTGAGACTCTGTCTCAAAAAAAATTTAAAAAAATTGCCTATTATATTACCAGTATTTACTTAACAACAACAACAACAACAAAAAAGCAGGAGTCATTTTAAGGGTAAAACAGCAGGTAGGACATAATCTGAAAAGTAAAGATGAACTTTTCTTTAAAGTCAATAAATTTAGTTTTATGTATAACTCACTACATTAGTCTTATTTTTTCTTAATTTGCTATGGATGGATGAAAACTTTTTCTGAGTTGGCAATGGTTCATGAGTTGTGTCTGGCTGATCAGGGTCAGGTTTTCTCATTAATTCACATAACAGATATTTACAGAGAGAAACCTTAGGGCCTCCCAGGTTTTCATGTACTTAACAGTAGAGCTCCATTTTTCTGATATTGAGTATTTCAGTAGAATATTTTGAAATGAAAATATCACTGAGTAAACACATTTTAAATAATTTAAAACTTAAATGAGTTTCCTTTCTTCTTAATCTTTTGCTGTGTAGCCCCTACTAACACATACCCTTTGTGTAAAATCAAGCTCTCTCTCAGTAAACATTTAGAACAAAGCACTAACAAAATTTGTTGGCTGTCATTTTGGTCTGTCTTGGTTCTTATGTTGAAATTCCTCTGGTTTCCAGTTTTGTCATAAAGAGAACCATGTGGACCTAATCTCACAAAAGACTGGTTTTTAGTCTTCATGGTTACCAGCCTGTTATTAAAAATAAGTATTGGTCTTTATTTTTTAGCTTCAATTTGGCCCTGAAGTTTGATTCTAAGATTTGGTGTAGTGGCATAGGGAAAATACTGACAGATTGAGTAGATTTTTATTGTTAATTCCCGCTCCCCATTTTTGCATATGAAATTTATATGTGGTCACCTTAGTATTTCATTGAAAACTGTATAGAGGAAAGCAAAAGTAGAGACACTTTAACCATTAGTTCTTTACTTGTTCTTTTCCATTAATTATAAACATTAAGTGAATACACAGCTTATGCTTAAGAATAAAAACAAATTTGTAACCTCTGAGTTGAAACTTAGAGAATTACTTTTCTCTTCCTTGAATGAAAGCATTTTCTGGCTTTGGGCCAACACAAGTGTAAGTTTGTGTCAGTAACTTAAATAGATTTTTGCATTAGACCTGAAAATGTTGCCTTTTTTAATTGAAAACTTATCAATTATTTAAATCGCTAGCAGCCTGAAGCTGTTAATTTTATGAGTGCCATAATAATGGCATACAGTGGTTTTTGATACATGTGACACATGGAATATCATATTGTGGTAAGGACTTGTCATGACAATAGGTTGTGTGCTGTTAAATAATAACCAACGTATTAAACCAAAGTCTTGTCACACATTAGTACCATTTTATGTAAGTTATTTAGAAGTTGTATTCTTTCCTTCATTAGATATATTTTTAAGAGATAATGAGAAGAAAACAAAGCTATAATAAATTGTCTTCTAAGAAAATGTAAAGTAATTTGGTCTCCAAGGAGATATTTAATGTATTGAAAGAATTCAGCAGCCAAGTGTTATTACAGCACCATTGTGATAGCTCTCTGCGTTTTGTTATGAGTTTGTGTTAATCAACGATCTGTTTTTATAGCATAGTTTCTTGTAAGTTATGTTGTTAGAATATTCCACTTCTGGGATCGTGGCTTTTCCTCTGACACTATTGTATCTTTTTAATTCCTCCATAAAGTATTTTTTTAATTAGAATTTGAAATGCTTTATTAGGAAAAAAAAACACAACCTACATATTCTGAAATCTAAATACCTGATCATTACTAATTATTTAAAGGGCCCTGTTAAATATTCCTTTAATGTAGTTTAAATTTGTTGTTTTTCTTCTCTCATTTTCCAGAAGGATTGAAAATGATATGCTGCTTTTGTCTTGTCTGGTAGTTCCCAGCTATTGAAGTCCAGTTCTAGAAAAGGATTATCTGATTCAGGGTGACTTTCCATTAGGAAACTCAGTTGTATATGTATCTTGTTTCTGCTAAATCCTGTGTCTAGTAAAGGATTTATTATACCTGATTCTCTTGATATTGAGAGGCTCGAATGAGTGGAATGCACTAGTAATTTTCATCATTTTGACCATTCTCCCTCTCTCTCTCTCTCTCTTTTTTTTTTTTTAGAAAAGAGTTTTGTTCTGTCACTCAGCTGGGCAGTCTTCCTGTCTCAGCCTCCAAGTAGTTGGGACTATAGGCATGAGCCACTGCACCAGGCTAATTTTCTATTTTTCTGTGGAGACAGGGTCTTGCTCTTGCTCAGGCTGGTCTCAATCTTCTGAGATCAAACAATTCTCTCACTTTGGCCTCCCCTGTGCTATGATTATAGGCGACTCACTGCACCCAGCCAACTATTCTCTTTATACATACCATTTTCCACACTGTGGGAAGAGTATGGGATGAGTTTTATTGTAATGCTTCACATTATGGCAAAGACCTGTGTTTTAGTGGAGTGTTAGTATTTCCTTTAGTATACTTGACCATAGTGTACCTTGGGAGACATTGGGTATCATGAGGCAAAAATACTCTCTGGAGCACCTTGTAAATTGGGATACGATTGGCTTTATCTTAGTGTGGATAACTAGCAGATTGCCTCTAACATCATACATTTACTCAAGTAGAGTTGTAAGGGGACATTGGAAATCTGATCCCCCTCGTACTTTACAGTTGAGGCCCAGTGAGATCAGATTCAGAGGTCAGTTGGAGGTCACATGGCTAATTAAAGGGAATGTCTAGGCATAGACCCCCCAATCCTTTCATTCCTGGTTGTTTTAATGTTTTGGTATTTATTGAGGTCTTGACAAGAAAGCTTTGTAAATGCTACTTTTTTCGTGATTGTAAAAAATAATGCTTTTTACTAGAAGGTCAGTGTACTGACATTCTCAGTTTCATTAGGAATGTAAAAAATACTCTGTGGTCAGCTGAAGTTTTAAAGATTTTGCCCTTACCTAGAAGACTACGGGTTGTTTTTTTTTGTAGAGACAGAGTCTCATTTTATCGCCTTCAGTAGAGTGCTGTGGCGTCACACAGCTCACAGCAACCTCCAACTCCTGGGCTTAGGCGATTCTCTTGCCTCAGCCTCCCGAGTACCTGGGACTACAGGTGCCTGCCACAATGCCCGGCTATTTTTTTGTTGCAGTTCAGCTGGGGCTGGGTTTGAACCTGCCACCCTCGGTATTTGGGGCTGGCACCCTACTTGATAAGCCACAGGTGCCACCTTAGAAGACTATGTTTAACCACAAAATTTGTTGCCCATTTAGGAGTTGAATGTTAATAGCCTCAGGGCCTTTGCTATAGGAAGTTTTCTTTAAAGAGTACAAAGGCTGAAAGCTCATTTTCCACATTGGGCTTTCAAATATGGCCCTTATTAAAGAGGTCCTACTTTTTTCTGTTTTTGGAGACAGAATCTTCCTCTCTTGCCTGGCTAGAGTACAGTGACATTGTCCATAGCCTCAAATTGCCAGCTTGTGTAATCTTCCTGCCTCTGCCTCCTGAGTAGCTGGGACTACAGGTATGTCTCATTTCACTTGGCTAATTTTTCTAGTTTATTTTATTATTATTATTTTTTATAGAGACAGGGTCTTGCTGGTTTCAATATCCTGGCCTCATGGAATCTCCCACCTGGGCCTGCTCAAATGCTGGGATTACATGCGTTACACCTTTTGCTTGGCCACAGATCTTACTTTGAACTTACTTTGCAGGTGGCAAAATCAGCTCAGCTTTCAGTGAGCAGTTAGTCTCCTAATTCATTGCAGTTTAGCCAAACAGCTGATAGTACAGTATATTCCTAAGGAAAGGTAGAGAAATGATAAAAAGAGTAAGAACAGGAAACTGAAGGGAATAAATTATTTTGGAAATTAGTTTATTTAAGCAAATAATGACATGCTCTAAGCTGTAAGTAAAGTTTTTGTTTGTTTTCTCATCCTAGTCAAAGGATAAAACTTTTCCCCAGAGGCAGATCATTTCAGCTGTCTTCCCTGTGTTATCTGGGACATTTGGATGCCCTTGAAAAAGTGAGAAAAATGTCATACCCTCCTTATTTAGCCCCTGTTGTGATTTATCTTGGGTCATGTTTGGTATCAAGGAGACAAGCGTACTCTAATTTGGGTCTGAACAAGAGGTTTGTAATACGGTTCTTGAAAGCAAAGGAAAAGAGGAACATGAGCAGGCTTTGGCCTTAGTGACACAAGTGCACTCAGGGGACTGCTGGAACAGGTGCTTTGGCCCGTGCTGTCATTAATGTGGCTCTGCTCTTAGTTCAGCTTCATCTGTGTGGAAGGCTCACATAGCCTATTTATAACAGAATGTCACATTTGGCTTGCTGTCTGTGTAACTTGAGGGTCTGGTTCTATTTAAGTGGAAAGTTTCCCGAAGCTACTATTAAATCTTCTCCTGGTTTAGAGGTATAGCAGAATTGCTTCAGGCTAGAAATCAGGTGAAAGGGTCAGTAAAGTTTATTAAAAGGATTTGTTGGCCTGACCGGTGGATCACCCCTGTAATCCCAACCCTCTGAGAAGCTGAGAAGGTGGGATCTCTAGAGTTCAGGAGTTTGAGACCAGCTTGAGCAAGAGTGAGACCCTATCTCTACTTAAAAATAGAAAAATTATCTGGGTGTTGTGGTAGGCCCCTATAGTCCCAGCTACGTGGGAGGCTGAGGCCAGAGGCACACTTGAACCCAAGAGTTTGAGGTTGGTGTAAGCTAGGCTGATACCTCAGCACTGTAGTCTGGGGCAACAGAATTGTGTTCTTTTCTCAAAAAGAAAAAAATACAGGATTTGTTCTGTAAAATTTGGATTTAGTCAAAAGGTTGTACTCAAAGATTGAGACAGGCACATGTGGCCACACAGCCACGAGTCCCCACTCCTGAAATAGACACTACCCTAAACTGACCATGGGGATGACTCTGAAAGCTTTAGTTGAAATGATCCTACAAGTTTTTTGACCTATTGCTAAAATTTAAACTTCTCTGCCAACACACATTACCTTAAATAAACCTAGGTTGAATTTCATCTGCTATTGGCTGCCCAAACTTCTATTAAGAACATGGGGGGGGGGAGGAGCCAAGATGGCGGTCTGTAGCCAGCTTTCTGCAGACGCTCCTGTCCAGAAGGAGAGTTAAAGGACAGAAATTTAGCAAGAAAGCCAACGGTTTGGAGCTGAGTCAAGAGACAAGGTCGAGGAACGCA
>CAUYON010096882.1:0-29323 GCA_963573935.1 Arctocebus calabarensis
ACTTAGCAATTATGAATTGGGCTGCAATAAACATTCTGGTACAAATATCTTTATTATGATGTGATTTTTGGTCTTCAGGATATATTCCCAATAAAGGAATTATAGGATCGAATGGCAGATCTATTTTTAGATCTCTAAGTATTCTCCAAATATCTTTCCATGGCATGTACTAGTTTGCATTCCCACCAACAGTGGAAAAGTGTTCCCCTTTCTCCACATCCATGCCAACATCTCTGGTTTTGGGATTTTGTTATGTGGGCTAATCTTACTGGAGTTAGATGATATCTCAAAGTAGTTTTGATTTGCATTTCTCTGATCATTAAGGATGTTGAGCATTTTTTCATGTGTCTGTATGACATGCACCTGTCTGGTTGTTCACATTTCCAGAGCTTTTCCATTGATTCTGCCCCATGATTATTTTTACACCGTTTGGCTAGATGAGTTGATAAGGACAATTTGGGCTGGGAGTTCTAGGAGTAGTGATTGACCAGTTCTTTGCTTAAAAACTTGGACTGGCGTCTGTACCTTTTCCCCTAGAGTTTTGCCACTGCTTGCGAAACTGGGGACCTTCTTGGTGTGGTGGGGTTAAGTGGCTCTGTCTTATTTTCAGCTGGTCTTTTCTTACCCTAGAGAATCTATTACTCTGGATTGAAATCTGAGCTTTTTGTTTGTGTCCTTGGGTCTCAGGTTGCCCTAGCAGGGTTGATGTGCGCTTTTCAACCTTTTCTTTTGGCTCAGATCAAAACCATCAGCTTTCTTGCTGAGTTTCTGTCCTTTAACTCTCCTTCTGCACGGGAACCTCTGCGGAAAGCTGGCTACAGATCGCCATCTTGGCTCCTCCCCCCCACATTAATGCATTTAATGGGGTACAATGTGCTGATTTTATATACAATTTTTTTTGAGACAGAGCCTCAAGCTGTTGCCCTGGCTAGAATGCCATGGCATCACAGCTCACAGCAACCTCCAACTCCTGGGATTAAGCAATTCTCTTGCCTCAGCCTCCCAAGTAGCTGGGATGACAGGCACTACAATGCCCAGCTATTTTTTGGTTATAGTTGTCATTGTCGTTTGTCAGTCCCAGGCTGGATTCAAACGTGCCAGCTCTAGTGTATGTGGCTGGGAGTTTAGCTGCTTGAGTTACAGGTGCCGAGCCCTTATATACAATTTGGAATGCTTACACCAAACTGGGTAACATAGGCATTAAAGAGTGTAAATGCCTTAATGATTGTGTTAAGGCATTTATACTCTACTTTTAATAGATTTGACATGGACCCTTGCAATATGCACCATAGGTGAGGTCCCACCAATTACTCCCCCTCCACCTGGCCTCTCCCCTTCCACCTCACCCTTCTCTTCCCTCCTTTATCCTGGGCTATAGTTGTATTTTATCTTTTGTATGAAAGTGGGTGATTATATATTGGTTTCTTAATAGTACTGAGTATATTGGATACTTTTTCTTCCATTCTTGAGATACTTAAAAAATTGATTCTCCCTGGATAAAATACTTAAACTTAAGACATGAAACTATAGAGATACTATAAGAGAGTGCTGGGGAAACAGTTGAAGAAATTGGCTTGGGAAAATATTTCACGAGGAGGAAGCCCCTCTGTCTCCTGCCCCCCCCCCCCCGCCACCCAGGCAATTGAAACAACACCAAAAATATATTATTGGGATCTGATCAAACTAAAAAAAGCTTCTGCACAGCTAAGAACACAGTAAGGAAAGCAAGCAGACAACTAAATGGCTTTTATAAAAGTGGTCAGGGGCAAGTGCTTAAGCTAGAGTGGATCCCCTGGTATGGAGCTTTTCCTAAAACTATAAGATCTGGGCCAAAGAAGCATATATTCCTATGTAGAAAGATTATGGAGAGTTAACATATTGGATACTCCTCTGAGCAGGTCATCATGTTCATTGGCTCACTTAGTATTACCAAACATCTCTGAACTAGATATAATTATGTATCTCAGTTGAAAAACTGAATATCTGAATGGTTAAGAGAACTTACCAAGATCATGAATCTAGGGCCAGGCATTGTGGCTCACACCTGTAATCCGAGTACTCTGGGAGGCTGAGGCAGATGGGCTACTTGAGTTCAGGAGTTGGAGACCAACCTGAGCAAGAGTGAGGCCCTGTCTCTAAAAATTAACCAGGCATCCTGGCAGGTTCCTGTAAGCCCAGCTACTCTGGAGACTGAAGCAGGAGGATCAGGTAAGCCCAAGAGTTTGAGGTTGTCATGAGCTATGATAATGCCACAGCACTCTAGTCTGGATGAGAAAGTGAGACTGTTTCATATATATTAAAAAAAAAAAGATCTTGAACCTAATCCAAAGTCTCCTAGGTAGCAGAGCTAAGAGTTTAAGGAAAATATAAGTGACTCTAAATGCCATGATTTTTTTCCCTCATCTTTCTCATCCCTTGAATATTCTCCACCAATCTGGAAAAGATTGTATGGTAAGGATGAATAGGTTTATTCAATATTCTTGCTGCTTTAATGCAACCTTATAAATATCTTTGTACCTATACATTTGTGATGAATGGATAGTGAGTAAAATGACTTTGTTTTTCCTGTACTTTTACTTTATATGAAAATAGGGTGAAACCATTTTTGCCTCTTGAATTTTTATCTGTATCTTTTTTTTTTTTTGAGACAGAGCCTCAAGCTGTCACCCTGGATAGAGTGCTGTGGCATCACAGTTCACAGCAACCTCCAATGCCTGGGCTCAAGCGAATCTGCTGCCTCCGCCTCCCAAGTAGCTGGGACTACAGGCTCCCGCCACAACACCGGGCCATTTTTTGGTTGCAGCCGTCATTGTTGTTTGGCGGCCCAGGCTGGATTTGAACCCACCAGCTCAGGTGTATGTGGCTGGCACCCTAGCCCATTGAGCCACAGGCGCTAAGCCTTTTATCTGTATCTTACATTTCATCTGCCCTGTGTTCACTCTCTTAGGTAACAAAGAAATGCACAAATGTCTCATGAGGACAAAATTCCTAAGCCATTGGGAAACATGCCGTTTTTCAGAAATTCATTACTCATTCTTTTCTGAAGTTACTGGTGACATTTTCTACATGCTTGAAACATCATATGATTCTTCAACATCTTCCGCAGAGAATCTTAATGTGTTCCTTGTGGGAGACAGAGCCATCGGGAAATCTATGATCACAAAGATCGCGGTGATAAAGTGGACAGTGGGTGAGATGTGGAAGGACACCATCTCATACATTGTTCACATCACATCTCACAAAATAAATGAGATGACTAACGGCAGCTTGGTTGGGCTGATCTCCAAGGACTGGCCCAAGGACCAGGCTCCAATTGCTGACATCCTGTCTGATCCCCGGAAGGTCCTTTTTATCTTGGAGGACCTGGATAACATGAACGTTGACCTGAACGTGGACGAATCTGCTTTATGCAGTGACAGCAGACAGCAGGTGCCGGTGTCTGTTCTCCTGGTCAGCTTGCTGAAGAGAAAAATGGTTCCAGGTTGCTGGGTCCTGGTCTTCTCACGGCCCAGTTGTGAGCCTTCCATAAAAGCCTTGATGAATAATAGAGATTGCTATGTGACCCTGCAGCTCTCTAACGAAAAGAAGCAGAGCTATTTTCACTTATTCTTTAACAACCAAGAGAGGGCTGTGTTAACCTTCAAGTTTGTACTTATGAGTGAAATTCTTGTGGATCTATGCGAGGTCCCGCTCTTGTCTTGGATCCTATGCACTGTCCTGAATCAGCAGATGAACCAGGGAGAAGATCTCGGATTCTCCTGCGAGACACCCACGGATATATATACCTATTATCTCGCCAGTGTGTTGGCATCTGACCCTGAAGTTACTGCCCGTCAGTATCACCTCATTCTCCTAAATCGTCTGTGTTTACTGGCTTTAGAAGGACTGTCTCACAACACCCTCCGTTTCAGCAGAAATGACCTTGTAAGCGTTGGGTTCACCAGAGATGATGTCTCTGTGTTGCAGGCCATGAATATTCTCTTGCGGAGCAGCAACCATGAGGTCCGTTATGAGTTCATACACTTGAACATCCAGGAGTTTTGTGCCGCCCTTGCGAGTCTGATGGTATTACCCCGTCGCTGGATCCCCTCAGCCAGGAGGAGAAATAAAGAGAAGAGAGAATTATATGACAATTTTAGCCCAGTAATTACTTCCATTTTTGGCCTTCTTAATGAGAAAAGGAGAAAAATTCTTGAGACATCTTTGGGCTGTCAACTCCCCATGGTGGAATCTCTCAGGCAGAACTTGCTCATGCATATGAAATATTTGGGGAACAATCCAAACCTAATGGAACACCACATGCCTTTGTTTTATTGTTTCTTGGAGAATCTGGAGGAAGAATTTGTGAAACAGATAATGAGCTTTTTCTCAGAGGCAACTATTTTTATTCAAGACAACAAAGATTTGATGGTGTCGTTATATTGTCTGCAGCACTGCCAGCCTCTTCAGAAACTTAAGTTGAGTGTTCAGCAAGTCTTTCAGTATAAGACACCCATCTCAATGCTAACTTCTCGGTGAGTCTTAATTAAAAAAAAAAATCCCTTTCCTATATACCTGTGACCTGCCCATAATTCTAGCCCTTGTTGTCTCTGAGAAGGTGGACCCTAAAGGCCATGCAGAACTTGACTTCCACTCTAGCTTTCAATAAGACCAGCAGTTAAAAAAGAAAATCTCTACTTCAGTTTAAACTCATGGTTTCCATGTTAAATCTCAGCCTTACTGACATTTTAGGGGCCAGAAAATTCTTTGGCACTTGTGGTAGTGATGAGGCTATTTTGTGTATTACAAGCTATTTAGCAATATCCCTGGCTTCTAAACTGGCCAGTAGCATGCAGTTGTGACAATAAAACACATCCTGAGATATTGACAGATGTCCCCTGGTGGATAGAATTGCTGCTAGTTGAAAACCAATGGTTCTACTTCATTTCAGCAGATCACTTGTATGGATTAACTGAAGTACCCTTATATTCCTTGGGGAGAGTGTTCATAATAGCACATAGCATTCTATGCTTTTTTTCAATATGGGTGTTTCTAGGTCTATAATATTTCTACAGTTAAAGGCACTGAACTCTGTTGCATTTTGCCCAAATATAGAAACACCAACTACATGTAGTGAGCCTGGATGTTGTTTTTCATCCTTGACAAGGCTTCTTCTCTTCCTCCCTCATATATTAAGTCAGAGTCAGGTACAAGGTCTCTCCAAAGATACAGTAATATATGTAGAGGGCACTACAAAGGTATATACATTTTAAGAAAGGAAAAAATCCAATGACAAAAAAAAAAAAGAAAGGAAAAAATTCTGTATTATATTTGCAATACCCAACTCATGTTTGACTTCTGCAATGAATTATGAGAGGTACTCAGCGTGACTTGTTTTCATCTTTTGTTATTAGTATATATTGAGTATTACAATTTTAATACAGGTTCTTCTTTACTTAAAATGTGTACATATGTTTTTAGCACCCTCTGTGTGTATGTGTGTTGTTTTGCATAATTGTTGTAGTAGAACTGATTCCACTGGAAAATCCAATTTTTCTTCTCTATAGTCAAATAAGGGGCCTTGCCTTCTGGATGCATATCTGCTCTCTATTTTATACCAAGGAAAACTTCCGGGAGTTGGAAATTTGTACCAGTGACTTTAACAGGATTTCAGAACTGCTTCTGTGTAAAGCCCTGAGACATCCTAACTGTCAGCTTCAAACACTCAGGTACTCCACCAGTCTCTGCCTCGGAGTTCCCCGGGGAATAGCAGTGGTCTCCTCTTCCTTCTCTGGGGGAGACAAAACACAAGAAAATGATTGTCTCACATGATAAATACTAACACTGGGAAGGGAACTAAGGCGGGTGAATGTGCCCATTGCAGTAAGGGGGTTGGGGAGCTCCTAAAGTCCCTGGTATTATTTTTAGAAAATAAAAGATAATTGATTCAGGTATTGGGTATCACAAGCTGCCCAGCTGAAAGGAAGTGATATCATTTTGGGTTCTGTTCAACTACATGTAAGAGACTCCCTCTCCTCTTCATCTCTCCTCTCCTCTTATTTTTCTACTCCATGAAAGCTCTGGAGATAGGATGCTTGTGGCAGACACAGTGTTAGGTCAGGTTCGTCTGTCTGTGATCAAGACGATCTTGGGTCTAGCCATCATGGCTGCCTCAGGCAGCACCAGCAGGAGGAGGGGAGAGAAAGGTACACGGCTAAGCTTCTGTAGCTTCGTTGATGGTTGTGGATTCTTTCTCCTGTCACTCTCCTTGCTTCTCATTGACATGCTATTCTTTCTTTCTTTCTTTCTTTCTTTCTTTCTTTCTTTCTTTCTTTCTTTCTTTCTTTCTTTCTTTCTTTCTTTCTTTCTTTCTTTCTTTCTTTCTTCCTTTCTTCTTCCTTTCTCCTTCCTGTTTCCTTCCTTCCTTTCCTTCCTTTCCTTCTTTCCTTATTTCCTTCTTTCTTTCTTTCTTTCTTTCCTTCCTTCCTTCCTTCCTTCCTTCCTTCCTTCCTTCCTTCCTTCCTTCCTTCCTTCCTTCCTTCCTTCCTTCCTTCTTGTTTTTGGAGACAGAGTTTCACTCTGTTGCCTGGGTTTGAGTGCAGTGGGAGTAATAATTCAAAACAACCTCAAACTTTTGTGCTCTTGTGATGCTTTTGCCTCAGCCTTCCAAGTGGCTGGGGACACAGGCATGTGTCAGAACTCCCAGTTAGTATTTGTGTGTTGTTTTTTTAATAATTTTATTGAATCATAATTGTATACATTGGTGCAATCATAGGGCACGATGTGCATTTCTTGACTGAGTAAATTAAGCAAGGTTTTCCAATTATCTGCAACTCTTTGTTTTGTTGATCCTGAGGATCTTTTTTGACCCTTGTCAGTAGTTCTGGCCTTACTGTGGATCAGGTGATAATGTAAAGACAGAGATGTGTTGGGTTCCTTAATGTAAGAAAATTTTTTTGACAACATACATGATGCTTTCTGTATCCCAGATGTAGTCAATGGGACATCTCACATAAGGCTCAACAAAGTAAACATTCACAATCTCATATTCAAAGTAGTCTCTCCTTGCAACATCTTTCACTGTCCATTCTAGTTCAGGCTCTTCACATCATCATACCAACCCGTATCCTAATAGCAATAGGATGGAGCCAGAGAAAGAAGTAAAATATTCAGTTTGACCTCTAGAGCCTCATTCTTGACTTCCTGGATTCTTAATGTGCAGCACCAACCAATCAGCATTTGACTAGGTGTTCTTGGACCCAAATACTTAGTGTTCTTGGACTCAAATACTTTGGTGCTGACACTGCTTAAAATCATGTGCATTCTCCTGACACCTAACATCCATGAATCAGAAAGAAGCAGAAGAGTGTAGTATTCAAGAGCCTAGTTCTCGGTTCATAGGCTGTGCCATTTTAATTGGTTGTATACCTCTCTGCACTTCACTGTTTCTATCTATAAAATGTGGAAGATATAATTTATAGATAGAAAGTATGGTATCTACATCACAAAATATTAACAATATTAAATGAGCTAATATACATAAAAACCTTAGAATATTGCCCAGGACATTGGTTTGAAAACAATTGCTATTTTACTCTCAAAGATTAGATATTCACCCAGTTTATATAGAGACTATGGAAAAAGCATAGAGAAGATAAAGAATGAACTACTAATCACAGATAATATAAAATCACTAAAGATAAAACAGAGACCAAAATGTTATTGCATATATTATAAAAGATTAAAAAATTAGAGTTTACTAAAAAGTATATCAACAAGAACAGCTTTATCACTTTCACCCACCTTTTTTTTTTTTTTTTTTTGCTGTTTCAACTAGTTTTAGCATTTTAATTTTTTTTAGTTGTTGGGGATTCATTGAGGGTACAAGAAACCATGTTACACTGGTTGCATTTGTTGGATAAAGTCCCTTTTACAATCGTGTTTTGCCCCCAAAAGGTGTGGCACACACCAAGACCCCACCCCCCTTGCTCCTTCCCTCTCTGCTCTTCCTTCTCCACCCCTCTCCCATTCTTTCTCTCTCTGCTCTCCCCTTCCCTCACCCCCCCCGTGTCAATAATTGTCATTAATTGTCCTTATATCATACTTGAGTACATGAGATTCATGCTTCTCCATTCTTGTGATGCTTTACTAAGAATAATGTGTTCCACTTCCATCCAGGTTAATACAAAGGCTGTAAAGTCTCCATTTTTTTAATGGCTGAATAGTATTCCATCGTGTACATGTACCACAGCTTGTTAATCCATTTCTGGGTTGGTGGGCATTTAGGTTGTTTCCACATTTTGGCGGTTCTGAAGTGAGCTACAATAAACAATCTAGTGCAAGTGTCCGTATGATAAAAGGATTATTTTCTTTATGGGTAGATGTCCAGGAATGGGATTGCAGGATCAAATGGAGGTCTAGCTTGAGTTCTTTGAGAGACAATCCCATGTATCAATGGGCAATGGACATGAATAGAACCTTCTCTAAAGAAGACAGACAAATGACTAACAAACATATGAAAAAATGCTCATCATCCCTAATTATGAGAGAATCAAAACCACCCTAAGATACCATGTAACCCCAGTGAGAATGGCCCACATCAGACAATCTCAAAACTACAGATGCTGGCATGGATGTGGAGAGAAGGGAACATTTTTACACTGCTGTGGGACTGCAAACTGTTATAACCTTTTTGTGTTTATTTTTATATCTGAATTTTTCATTGCCATTTGGGGAATTCTGGGTAATACTCTACTTTTTTAATTTTAGGAAATAATATTGTTTATTTTCATTGAAATGTAAATTATACTTAGAATCACTATTGAACTGGTCACTCAATCTTGGCATGTGAAAATGAAGTATTGGTGTTAATTATAATCCTGCTCTTTCTTCCAGTAAATAAATTCTTTCAATTTTAATTTTTACTTCATAAGTAACATACTCACCGATTGAACCCTAAGACTTGTTTATTTTCTGCCATAACTGGGGAAGAAAACGCCAGAAGACATGAATTAGTCTACATAATGGGGAGAGAAATATGAGAAGATTAAAATGAGTCACCTTGAATCTCTTACAACATAGTTACGTGATCCAGATCACTCAGATGTCATCTATACCCTGATCGACATAGCTGCCGATTTTCTCTAGTTGGTCCATGAGTCTCTTAGAATTGGGAGAACATTTGGTGGGACACTGCTAAGCAAAACAGACTCAGTTTCAGACCTTTCCTATTTAAAAGTCAATAGGAATGGAAAATATTAGGTAGGGAATGACTCAAATTAATGTGAAATCACAACTCCAATAATAGTTGTGCAGGGATGTACAGGGTGCAATAAGGGATTAACTGACCCAGTTACTCAGATTATAGGAGTCTTCCATGGACAATAGGGTTAAGCTGTGATATGACAAAATGCACAGAAGACTAAGCTTTTAAAATTCAATGAGCAGAGTCCCCATTACCACGTGGAGCCAAGATAGAGCAGGCAGTGAAGGAGGCTAATTAGCCTGGAGTGCAGGGAAGATGTGGGAGGATACGGCCTGTGCAACTTGAGAAAGGAGCAGAATGCAGAGGGCTGAGCAGGTCATGCTAAGGATTTGGTCTTTATGTTAAAGCCAATGAAACCTCCCTAAATTATTTTAAATTAATTACATTTTAATTTAGAAAATTTATTCTAGTTTCAAAGTAGAAAATGAATAGGCAGATGAGAGGTTAATGCTTTATATGTGGGGTGCCATATTAATAATCATAATATTAATGATAATTGTGAACTACTATTTACAGAGCTATTAAAGCAAATGTAGAAGTGGGAATTAAATAAATGATTATTAAAAACAATGAGACTTGGAGAAGCCAGGCAACTTGGGAAGGATGGCGCAGTTCTTATAGTTAAGTGAAGCAACTGTACATTGAACCCAGCTCTTCAATTGCTTTTGGTCACAAAGGCAATATTCTCCTCACCACCATTACGCTTTGATTTTCTGACCTGGGCCAGCGGCTTCTCACAGTGGCTTAAGTAGTATATTACTATTCTGGACTGGAAAATACCCAGACAATACAATGTTCGGGCACAGCATATTTGAACTTTCCCCCTATCTCTAAAGCAATTCAGGTTAGCAATTTTCTGTATTTTTCTACGCCATCGTGTTCAATGAAACTATGAAAGCTAATAATTCTGTCCCTCTGGTGACCACCAGTTATTCTATTTTATCAAAGTCAATGTCAAATTCTTAGTCTGTATTTTACTTACTGTCTCAGCAGTGTTTGATAGAGTTGATCGCTCCCTTATTGAAATGCTTTCTTGACTTGGCGCTCAGAACATCATACACCTTCCTCTTACTAGACATAGGGGTGTCCAACCCACGTCCCTTGGCTGCATGCAGATTGTGGGAAGACATTTTTGCTTGTCTGTGGTAGTGGGTATTACACAAATTACCCACTTTTTCACCTTTGACCTTTTTTTCACCTTTCATTAGTGCTTTTGAGTCCAAGCACTTTTCTTTTTCCAAAGTGGTACAAGGAAGCAAAAGATTGGACACCTCTTTTTGATTCTCTTTAACTGAAACCTTCTATTTCTTCTACAAAGCTAAATGTTGTGAAATCTCTAGTCTTGGTCTTTGAAGTACTTTTACTTTTCTGTCTACACAGAGTTTTTACTTGAAATCTTCTATTAAAGATAAATTTCCATCCCTGAATTCTCTCTGAACTTTAGTCTTATTTCCAACTATCTACTCAAAATCTCCACTCGGAAAACTAATTGGCATCTCAAACTCAACAGGCGCACACTGTTTGCTTTATTATTTCCTGCTGTTTCTTGTCCAGTTATCTTAGAAGATAAATTTTTAAGCTACATTACAGAATTTTTCTTGATCCTTTTGTCACACAATATTATTTATTAAACAATCCATCAGCAAATGCCATTGAATTTATAATCAAAAGTATACTGAATCTGACCACTTTTCATTGCTCTAATTTTCATTGTTTAGTCCTGTACTACATCCAGAAATGGTGGAATACTAATGCATCAATTCTGACTGACCCACGGTGCTGTCCTCCAACAGGTGACACTCCTGAGAGTCATAGCTGCAGGAGTGACAATGACACTTTGCACATCTTTCAGGGCAGCCCTGAAATATAAATCAGATTGTGTGGTTTTTATCTCTCTATCAACCAAAGGTTACTCCCTCCATGCTGAACAAAATCTAAAACTCTTTTCTGACACTGAGTGTCATACGTGATTTGACTCCTAATTATTTCTCTGATCTGATTGTTTACGACTCCTTTCCTTGACCCTTCCTATCACAATGGCCTCTGTGTTCTTCCAAGCACTCTTTTGCCTTGGGGCTTTACTGCTTGTTCCTTTGTCTTGAACACCTTTTCTCTTTTTTTTTCTTTTTTCTTTTTTATTGAATCATGGGGTACAGTGTTGATATTCTCATGATTCTGCCCCTCATTTGCTTCATTTGTGCCTTTGTTCCCATGTTATCTCCTCAAAGTGGCCTTTTCTGGTCATCTCTGTCCATAATCTTACTTAGGTTGAGTTTTTTTGTTTTGGTTTTTGGGTTTTTTTGAGTCTCACTTTGTCGCCCTCAGTAGAGTGCTGTAGCATCCTAGCTCACAGCAACCTCAAACTCCTGGGCTCAAGTGATCCTTTTGCCTCAGCCACTTGAGTAACTGGAACTACAGACATCCATCCCAATGCCCGGCTATTTTTAGAAAGGAGGTCTGGCTCTTGCTCAGGCTGGTCTCAAACTCCTGAGCCCAGGCAACCCACCTGCCTCAGACTCCCAGAGTGCTGGGATTATAGGTGTGAGCCACCATGTCTGGCCTGCATTGATATTTTATTCATGATTTATTTATATTATTATCACGTATATTTTAGTATAAATGTATGTGTTTGTCTAGCAGCTACTCTTTGACTAGAATGTAAGTTCTACGTGGATAAGGACTTTGCCTGATTTTCTAACTACTATATCCATCACCTAGACCAGTGTCTGGCACATCCTAGCTGCCTCTTACGTGTGTGTTCAGTGAAATATTAAATAATCTCTTGATAATAATATAGTCTCTGTCTGAATAATCAGTCTCTGTCTATAGATCCAAGAGCTACCTATCTCTGGATTTGCTTAAAGTCTTCCCTGGAGCTAGAATTACTCCCACAGTTTACCTTCCTCACTCCACTGACTTTCTGTACATAGTGGTTAAATGCTTAGACTTTACAGTTTCATAGTTCTGAAATCGAGTCCAAACTTCTTCATGTTATAAATGGCTCCCAGTGGCAAATTCAATCTATCTCATTTTCCTCAACTGCAGATCCAGCATAAGAGTACTTATATCAAATGGCTGAGATGAATTAAATGTGGCAACATTTTTAACATAATAAGTATAAAGCCGGACCAATAGTAAGGACTCAATAAATGCTATTAGTTATTACATTTAATTGACTTTTGTCCTAAACTTTCACATGTTGAATTTTGTTGGGAGTCAGTCTCTTGGTTATAATAAAGCACTATTTTCCAGTTTATGAAAAGTCTGAATTATTCTACTTCCTGTTCCATTTCAATTGCTCCAATTCTTACACATATCAATAGCTACAGAAATACATTGTTTTAAAAAAGTATAGATTACAAAATTAGCTATGTAGAGCAGATTCCTAATGGAATGCACATCCTTACATTGTATTTTAGAGCTGTAGCCAATTATATTTAGTTTTCAGCTCAAGGAAGTCACTTTCAAGTAGAACTGGAGGTCTAAATTAGTCACTGAAATATATTGTGCTTCATAACAGAACACTTTAGTTGACAGAGGTTTTGCTCATTGAATCACGTTAATGGATTTTCTATTTACTCATCTAGTATCTCAGAAAATTAATATTTGATGGGTTAATAGTATCTACATGGGGCTTTTTAAATAGAAATAATGCTTAACTGAGTCATGCTTTTAGGAATCTGATAACTCTTACATTTATATATCTTGGCTTTTTTTGTCAACTAATGGTGGTAATTATTATCAGCTTATCTTTGTGTAGAATTATTACTAAATATTCCAATAATATTTATTTTTGTAGTTGTAATGGTTTAGCTAAAAGAGAAGCGTTATCTGATGTACAGGCCTTTAACTGTTCACTACTGTTAAGGGCCAGACGTGTCTCATTCTGTGGCTTGCTGTGAGGCTTTGGGGATGCCATTTTTAAGAACAGGCTTCACTCTTCTTTTTGAAACGAAAGGGTTTAGAGTAAGTTATTTCTAATATGTTATTGTTTTTCTGATTATGTCTATAAAGTCTTGGTGTCTATTCCTTAAATATAAGGAAAGATTTTGGCACAAAGGGTATACCAGGCAAATTCAACAGTGAAATACCCATGTGAATTTGCATTTCTTTGTGTACTAAAACACTTAGTGGAAAAACTTTCAGTCATATTCTAGAAATTGTGTACCATGTATATTCAAGTCAAATTTCCAGATGGCTCTCATAATACAAAGACTTTGAGAATTTCCACATTGTTCTCTATTTGTATAAAGGCCACCACTTGTTTGAAGGTCAGTTTTTAAATTGTATTGATGTTGTTCATTCTTCAACAGAGTGTAAGAAAATGTTATTTTTGGCAAATAACATTTTTCATCTCAGATAAATAACCAGCTCCATCAAGAATGTAAATACCAAATCTTGAACTTTCAGAGAAAGATTTTGGCCATGAAAATTTATGTTTTGGGTCATTACAGTATTCATAAGTAAGTATGAAATATCTGATATAAAAAGGCATCTACCTTTAGGCATTATAGCAGAATATATTTATTAACTTCTATTGACAACATTATTATTTGGTTGCCAATAAGTTGAGACATAAGAAATTGTATTAATAACTTGAACAGATTTCTAAATGAGTGTTTTAGTGGTTCTCAGTGAAATTTATTTTGAGTTTCAATTACACAAAAAACTTTGAATTTTCAATGATAACTATCCATTTAAACATGTGTAAAATAGAAGTTGGTCCCTGAAATGAGTCTTACAGATTTTCTCTTGATTTTCAAGTTCAGTGAAGTGTGTGTTGATGGTAGTTCTAGTTCACTATGGAACATAAATTAAATATGTATTAATCAGTTTACATGCAAACACACTCAAATATTTAGCTGGAGTGGCCTTTAGTGTTTACATTTAAACAACCATCTCTTTAGCATTTCCTGATAGTTCTCTCACCTCAGGGAACAATAAAACTGTACAGATGGCTTTGCTTTATACATGGGTTTTAAATAAGCAATGCGTCTTTCTTTTCTTTATAAAAAAAATCGGCTAGAATTTATTGATCGCTCACTATGTGCCTCGGGGTGAGACTCAGTTTTTTGTTTTTTTATTTGTTTTGGTTTTAGAGACAGAGTCTCACTTTGTCACCCTCGGTAGAGTGCTGTTACATCACAGCTCACAGCAACCTCCAGCTCTTGGGCTTAGGCGATTCTCTTGCCTCAGCATCCTGAGTAGCTGGGACAACAGGCGCCCGCCACAGTGTCCAGCTATTTTTTTGTTGCTGTTTGGCCGGGGTTAGGTTGGAACCCACCACCCTCGGTATATGGGGCCCGTGCCCTACCCACTGAGCCACAGGTGCCTCCTGAGACTTAGTTTTTAATGTTGAGAACTATGGAAGTAACGTTTCTCCTTGAGGATGAATTAGGGTAGTTTCCTCCGAAATTCTAAACCCTAATCTCATCTCATCAGGTAAACCTTGGTTAAAGTGTACATCGATTTGAAAGACTCATTATTCTTGGCACCAGAATCACAGAAAAAGATCAGTTTAGAAAATACAGAGGTTTTGTCATTGTCCATCTATCTACTGGAGTTTGGATTAAATGATGCTTATGATCTCTGTGCTCCTTCATTTTGAGTGTTTTACCACTGAATGACATGTGTACAGAGTACCTTCCTGGAAATGTACTTTCCACGTAAGTTACAGAGTTTTAGCAGGTAGGTGCAATCTACATACTCAGGTTACTTTGTGATGATCAACAAGAGATAAGATGTGGACCACAGGTTGCTAAGAGAAGAGATGGATCGTGTATTCTCTGTCTTTACAGAGCACTCAGCAATTGGGAGTAAAACCATCTGGAGATCCACATTCTGTTATAGCAAAATGTTGGATTCAACTGGCAGCAACGTGGGTTGCAAACCACGGACCTACTTAGCCTGGGACTCCAGGAGAAGACACTTCACAATTTCATAACTAAATGTTAGCAAGCTATGTGGGTTTCTCTGGCTGCATTTATGGAGGTATTAAGAGACAGGAATTTCTTAACCAGATCACATGCAAAAAAGTAAATAGTAGTATAAAGAATAGTGGTAACCAAGACAAAATGCTGGGAGTCCCATAACAAAAAAAAAGATAATATTTTAAAAAGGCTTTAGAAGACAAAGGTTGAGCAAAACTATTCTGTTAGATAAAGAATTCGGGGAAAATATAATATTAGAACATTGTAAACCATAAAACTATTCAGTTGAATAAAATAACTCAAGCAAAGATCAGAAGATCAGATAAGGTTGAGGTGGCCTGAATTAAGTCATAAGTGGGGGTTAGGAGAGAGAGAAAAAGAGAAAGTAAGTCAACAAAGTAAAGAAATAAAGCACATTTTACATCTACAACTGAAAAACACTTCAGAAGCATTATTTGGATATTGTTATTGACACATGAAACTGAATAATCTTATAAAATTTAAATCCTGTGTAATAAACATAAGAGTTGTAGAGAGCAAAGTCGCCCCCACCAAACAGCCCCCAAACTGTAGGAGCAAAACCTTCTGTGCCCATAAAGGTTCACTGAGAAATAACTGACAAAGGCAGATTAATTAACAAGAAGAAAAACACACATATTTATTTTAATGTGTTTAATGTGTCTATTTGGATGTGCATGGGAGCTTTCAGAATGCAAACACAAAGATACGGGGGAAATTATCCATTTTTAAGTTCAAGCTAAACAAAGCCTTGTAGGATTGGTGGAAAGGGTATGAAATAATGTTAACACATGGATTGGCAGAACCCAGAAAGATCGGCCTTTCCAGCTTCATCTTAACCTATCTGAACATGCATTCTTTCCTTCTGGGAATGGTGCAGAATCATAAAAAAAAAATCTGCATGTTAATGATACATGTTTGTGTTTGTATGCATGAATAGGTCAAATATGCCTTTCTGCTAAATCTAAAGGACAAGTTATATAACTATATCTCTTTTACTCAGACCCCTGCCCTTGTACCACATGGATCTAAACAAATTCGTAGTATGTGCCATGAAATGCAGAGGATCGTGAGGGTGGACGAGGTGGAGAGCAGTGTGCCTTGCCCTACGGTGTCAGACACGCCTGATTCTCTTCTGATGGTCTGTATTACATCATCTCTATTTTTCTCGCGCGTTTCTATTTTTACATTTCTGCACTGACACTTCCTTTACTTTTGGTCCCTCAGTCTCCTCTTTCATTGCCTACAAGTTACTTGCCTGAAGGAAATTATGAATCATTTTGAATCAAACACTAGACCAACAAATATTTTACCATTCCAATGGCATCTCTAATTATGAAGAAAAAATGTGGCCTTCTTAAACTATGTCAAGTGTTAAAAGATGAAGTTGTGAGGTTTGTTGTGGCCATGGGGACTGGCACTTCTTAACAACCTCCCAAAGTATCCCAGGGAAGCTTAGTTCCAGCTGATTTCAAATGTAAAAGTCAGAATTCAGTTACAAACATTTTATTATCAGAAAAGGTCACCGCCATCCAGCAGAGAAAAGATTGAAATTATAATAAAATGTGAGATGTTTGGAAAAGGCAGACTGTTTTCTATAACATGAAATACGGTCTTTATTGATGGTGCTTACTGCCAACTGCTTAAGCTTCTCGTCTTTCCAGAATATATTTAGGACAGATTTTCAGCTCTGCTCCGGGATCTTCTTTACTAACCAAAGAAAAATGTGAGATATTGAAAATAATTGTCACTTTGAAAAGGGAAAATGTTAAATCTGAATCTAGAGGACATTGCAGCTGTTAAAAGTGTTGATATAGCATCTGGCAAAGACAGCAACCGTGGTTTGCAGTTTCAATTCATATGCATGGGAAAAAGGAGTCATAAAGGAATGTCTGCTCATAAGTCTTGGGGAAGTATAGAAGTTGTGTCCTTCCTGACAGAGAGAATAATTTTAAAAGCTCCTAGAAGTGTTAACTGAATGTAATGTCAAGCCATCAACAACTGCTTTCAAAGAAATAAATTACCTCTAAGACCTTGCGTGCTTTTTGTTCCTTCAAGTCCCCTGTTTCCAATTAGTTAATACCCGCTTTGACAGTGGGATGATGATTCTCCATAATCTAAGACTTCACATGTACTGTGAATAACTTTAATAATGCTCTTACAGGAGAAAAATCTCTTTGAAGCCTCACTATTTCAAATCCTAATTTAGAGCAATGAAGCAACTAGCTGCGAAGTGCTCTACTCCAGTTAACGTGCAAATGTTTATTGGATTCTCATTTCTCGTCGGGTTCCTGTTTCACCTGTGTACCTATCCTCTCCCAGGGACCCATTTCCTAAAGGAATTTATATTGTTTTTATTGATCAGCATAGAAAATGAAAGTTATATTCAGCAAGAATAAAATATATCATTCTTGAATTACTAGGCAGTAATCGTGCTATTGATAACACGCGAGAGATAGTTATCAGACAATGAGGTCACATTTCAATGCGTCTGAAGCAAATCTTTATGTGAAGATGTGGGGAAGTGAGCAAGGGAATAATAACAATTATGTATTCGTCAGGTAAACAAGCCAAAGAACTTCAGAATAAATCGGAAGGCAACTACGTCTCGGGCAGCAGGCAAAAAAATTTAAGGTTGTATAAATATGCTGGGATTAGTGTTAGCCTAGGTATTGCTCTTGAATCAAAATAAAATAGCTGCTTCGGAGACAAATCTTAGCAAAACTCTGAGTTTAGCATGTTTTCCCTTTGTGATATTCCTTCTCTTCTGTCAGTGAACCCTCTCCTTTGCCAGCCCTCACCCCAGCCCTAGGTCACCCAGGACACTCACCCCAGGAGGCCTGTGGCTGCCTCTCATCTGAGTCCCTGCCCCTTTCTTAATCTTCCTCCAATCAAATGGTATTAAGCCCACAGTTCATTATTCTGCCATCTGTCATGGCAATGATGGCTTTTGATATGAAATGAAACTCTATTTTGTGATAAATACCATCCACTATGCCTGGGAGAAATGCTGAAGTGTTTTTCTTTTCTTTTTTTCTTTCTTTTTTTTTAATGCTCTCAATTCTTTGCTTCTTATTCAGTCACAGCTGGCTGAATGAATTTATTGAAACATAACTCAAATTATGTCATTTCTTCATTCAAAACGACTCAGTGAATTTCTACCTTAGAGTTGAAACTACAGTTATTGTAATATTAAAATGATCAGCCAGACTCTGTGGTGCACCTGTAGTCTTACTACTCAGGAGGCTGAGGCTGGAGGATCACTTGAGCCTAGAGTTTGAATCAGCGTACACAATATTTCTCCTAAAATAGAAAAGAAAAAAAAAAACATCCTAAGAGATCCTATATAATTCTCTGAACTAAAATAAAATCTTAGGCTCCACAGCAAACGGAATGGACCCACTCTTGGTAAAGGGGACCCCAAAATACCCTACAGCTGAGTTGGTGGCTGTGAGAAGGGAGGTTGGGCAGACCTGGTCATGCTCCTTTCTAACTCATTAACAGGCCTAAGGCTCTGCAAGACAAAGCTGAAATCACACTTGCAGATCATCAATTTCTTAGGTCATTAGAGTGTGTGTCCACTATACATCTGGTGACTTATTTCTTATTAACAAATTGTTTTGACTTAAAACAAGCCAAGCCTTTAGCCAAAGCTTCATTTCTTTATTCAGTCACAAATCAAAGAATCTTTAAACCCACCTATAAACTATAATCCCCTGCTTTGAGATGTCCCGCCTTTTTAAGCCAAACCAATGTGCATGTACTAATTTATGACCTTATGTGTAATTCCTCTCTCCATGAAATATATGAAACCAGCTGTAACCACAGCAAGACCACTTCCTCCAGGCTTCGTGGGCATGGCTCTCCCTGTCCTGATTGCAGGTATTCAGCTCAGAATAAACATCTTTCAATGATTTCACAGAGTTTGAATTCTTTTCCAGTGATACCATCTCCACTTTGCTTCTATTCTCTGACTTTTCTTCCTCTTGCATCAACTCTGGGGACACTAGCCTCTTGGCTCTTACCCCTTAAGACTCTGAGAACTCTGCATTTCCATTTCCATTAGGCTGGAGTGTATTTCCTATTATGTGTGTGCTTGAGGCCCTTCTTCAGGCACTTACTCTAAGGCTTCCTTCTGAAGTAGCCCTTTCCTGGTCAGATCATCTAAATTTGCTTTCCCCAGGTTTCCATTCTCAATCTTTACCTTCCTTAGATCTTACCACTTTCTAGCATACCATATATTTTGTTTATTTTTTCCTATTTTTTTCTATCTTTTCATGAGAAGACAAGCTCCCTGAAGGCAGGGAGTTTTTTGTTATTTACTATTTCATTCAAAGTGCACAAACAGTGCCTGGTACATGGTACAGTCAACAAACATACCCATTGCAAGTAAATGCATATGACTCCTAAGGGTCACGGGCACTAAAAACTAAACATTACAAGCCTTTAGGATCTGAGACCAACCCTTACGCCTAACCTGGAATCACAGCCAACATCAGCTAACCTGGAGAAGATTCTAATGGGCCATCAGTTGGTAGAAATACTTAAATGATAATTATGCCAAATTTCTGGAGGCTGGGTATGGAGTAGCATGAGAATGCAAAACTCCTGGGGGCCACAGTGTTAAGTCTTAAATACAATCACACATTTTCTTTAGGTTTTATTTAAGGAGTGTACCACCAGGTTCCCACGATGAAGAGCCAAGAAGAATAATTGTGAAATACACCCAGGGCTTCTTCGTGACAAAGACCTGCCCTCCGAGAGAAAATACATTGCATGAAATATTTATTCTATGTGGAAAAGGCCACTTGTGAAAGTCACAGCCCAAGACCTCTGGCCAAGTAATAGACTGAGGATTTTTATCCCATCTCGTAATATCATGGAGTGCTTTACCAATCCTGAACCCTGCACCCTGAACCACCTCAACAGAACTGCCATAAAAGAACAGTGGATTGCAACTGAAAACCCTGGGAAAAATCCCTTGGTTTCATTTCCCTTATTGTCTTTGGCTTTTCCAAAAGAGTCTATGTATGAAGATTTTTGGAAAAGTCAAAGACAACAAGGGAAACAAAACCAAGGAACAAGATGAAGTTGAGGAATCCGACATTCGCAGCTTCCGTAAACGCTGGCGACTCAAGGAGGTTAACATCAAACCTCACACTGGAGTCCTGTTCATCTCCGTTTCCATCATGTGATTCGCGTCTGTGTTTTAACACCAAAAAGCATGCAGGAAGGGAAAAATACAGTCGTAAGAGACAAAGCAAGCATCCGGCCAAATGGAGATGTAGCACAGATGTTGGAGTTTTCAGGGAATTTAAAATAGTGATGATTAATATATGAATGGCTCTAACAGATGATGTAGATGACATGTAAAAGCAGGTGAGTGATATAAACAGAGAAGCCAGCTCTCCATAGATAGCCGTCACCTTTCTGAAACCAAGTGGTAGTTTCTGACATATCTTCTAGGTCCTGCATTCCAATGGATTGTCTGACCAACCCAGTCCAAGGAACTGACACAACAGGTCTGGGGAACCCCCACTAAAGAACTTGGTCCTGCACTCCAGGGGGTGGGGTCACCCACCCAAGCAGCAGCCCATGCCAAGGGTTTTCACCCCAAACCCAGGCAATGATCAGATCCTGTTTGCCTAATCCTCTGCCCACCAGGCTGTCCTTAAAATTTCTATGTCCCAAAGTCTCAAGGAAGCGGATTTGAGAAATGCCTCCCATCTCCCCACTTAGCACTGCAGACTAAGCTCTTTCTCTGCTATAAACCCTGTTGGCTTCCCCTTGGACAGTGGGCTGATGAACCTGGAGATGGGCCACCTGGAGAAGGAAGAAAGGCTACATAGAACTGTCGTCTGACAAGGGTGATGCCTTGTACAAACAGAAAAAGGCACCAGCGCTTACTTTGCCAGACAAGGACGGCGAATAGGTGGTGGCAGAGACTCTCTCCTCTGACCACACTTGACTCAGCCTCCTCTGAGTCTGACGAGGCCTCTTTCCGATTAGGACTCGGCCCTGGGATTTGTTCCTTATTTCACCGTCTTTGCCTGTTCTTTCTGGTTTTAGTAAGACTTTTGCTGGGTCAGTTTAGCAAAAATCTTCCACTCAGTCTGACTACCCTCAATATAAGATCAAATTACTCATCTTCCACCCCTGATAACTTATCACCCTCACCTGACTTCAGCAATACTCCAAGTGTGTTTGGCCAGAATCCCTCTTACCCCTGCTGTTTCTTCTTAGTCACTTTCCGGCCATTGACCCCACTCTATCCCTTGCCTCTAAATCTCCACTTGTCCTTACAGTCTGTAACAATCAATCGTCATGAATGACTTCCTTCACAACAGAAACTGCAGTCAGGAAGCCAGCTCCCACCAGGAGCCACAATCGGCCAGCACTTCCATCATGGGCTTCTCAGCTCCAGAACTGTAAGAAATGAATTTCTGTTGCACAAGCCACCCTGTCTGTGCTATTTTCTTATGGCAGCCTAAGACAGGGCAGCAGCAATTTTTAAAATCACCGGGTGGTTCTCTTACGTAGCCAGGGCTGAGAAACACTGCCTTGTTATTTCTTATCATGAAAATAACACAATAGCCAAACAAAACAATAAGCTGTTCCTTGAGTCCCTACACTCTTTCAAAAATTGCTTTTCTCTTTAAGCTTCTTGTTTTCAGTATTTCCTCATAGTTTCTCCCCTTTCTTACCCTCTGCTCGTCCCAATGCACTCAGTCTGGCTTGCGTAAGGATTCCCGTGTTAAGGCAGGAAAGCAGTGGCTTTTTGTTCTTTTTTTGGTAACACTTTAACAATTTTCTCCCTCTTGAGCTTATCCTTTTTCTTACCTTTTCTTGTGTCTTCTGTACTTTTTAGTCTCATTTCCATTTCTTTCATCTCCACTTATTATTTCCCTTTATCTTTTCAAAATTTCATAAAATTGTAAAATACAGAAAACTAAAACAATATTATTGTAACGCTAATGAGATAAAATGGACGTTAAGACTTAATCACAAATAATTCCCACTTTATTTTTTAGAAAAATAAATTTTGAAGTCTACTGTGATTTCTAATGCAGGGAAATTTCCCTTTTCCCTTTCCTCTTACTCCTTTCCCCAGAGACCTTGCCCATCACAAATTTGGTATAAAATATTAGCCTCACTTTTATGAGTTCATGTTAATAAATATGTGTGTGCGTGTGCAAGCGTGCACACACTTTATAGTCTCATTTGCCTGTTTGTGAAATATTTGCCAAACAGTATTGACAAGGGTGGACACAGACCTTTCTCTGGGCCCAAATTTGCACGGCCTCCAGCCTACTTCTTATTTGTTGTCTAATAATTATTAGCCAAGTTTGGAAAGCTTGTTTGGATCTGCTTGTCCACCTGACACTAGCAAACACAGAGAAAATATTTCCTGTCCAGCTGCCTGAGACTTCGTATATTGGAAAACAATCCCAGCTTAAATCATCCAACTTCATCTTACCTGTGCCATCCAACACATACCTAATACCCGGCTGAGACACTCTGCTCTTAGAATCAAGGGCCAAGTGTGCCCTCTCTACTGTAGCAGGCTGAGTAAACTACATCTCCTCACTTGTCTACGTTTTGTGGTTGACAGTATCATACTGCACGTGGATTTCTCTGCCTCTTACCAGTAAACATAACTCATACCATAAAAATTTCACACTTTTAAAGCATCAATGTACTTTTGAAGTATGTGTTAATAAATATTTTAAAATTTTTTGTTTAATTGTTTGTAAGATGACTTAAAGAATGAGAGCATAACTCAGTTTGTATCCCCCATTATCATACTGATAGCTAATTAAATTCTACTCACTAATTTTGCGGGCAATTCTGCCATAATTACTTCAAGTGTCTCCATGTGCACATGTATTGGAGTCTGCTCCAATTTATAAGAATGACAACAATATAAATCAATAAAAATAACAGGATCATGTTTAAGAGCTTTGCATTTGGTTATTCATTTCGGCCCTATAATATTTTTCTCAAACAGGCTAGCAATTATCCTTGTTTCGAAACACAAAGCTAAGGCAGAAGGTTGTGTTATGTCCTCCATGAGAAACAAGCAGTATTTTCAGTAACCAGAAAAAATGCATTTTCTACTTTGTTGTAGAACGCAATTGCTTTCCAAGGTGGTGTTGCATTTTGTTCTTCCATCTGGAGCATTTGAGAGTACCTCTGTTCCAACATCCTGATCAATAATGGACAATATTAAACACCCCCTCCTATGGCCCATTCTTGAGATCACCCAACCCATCTCCCTCCCATCCCTCATTACTAGTCCCCCAGACTTGGATTGAAATGAGTTTTCTCCCCTGTGGGCACACATCAGATCACCTGTTGGCTTCATATTAGTACTGACTACATTGGATAATTGCTTTTCCATTCTTGTGATACTTTTCTGAGAAAAATGTGTTTCAACTCCATCTAGGTTAATACAAAAGATGTGAGGCAAAAAAAATTGATAATGTTACACTTTTAAATTGTGGCCAGAATGATGAGTAAGAAATGATATTTTATTGTTTCTATTCAATTTCTTCTAATTAATGAAGATTTATTGTCCATTCACATTTTTTGTCAATTGTTCGTAATGTTTGTTGCCAAGTGTATTTTCTTGCTAACATTTTACTCGTTGATTTGTGGGCATTTTAAAATATGCATAGACATTAGTAGTTTGTCCAATAATAAACAGATTGTATTTATAATTTTGCTTTTTATTTATGTGTTTACACAGAAAGACTTTTTATTGGGATGTATTCAAATGAATCACTGTTTTAATTTTGATATTTATTTTCTCCTTGTAAAAGTCCTTTTTCCATAGCTTGGCTATTGGGACTAATGCTGAAATGAACATGGAAGAGCAAATATCTCTTTGACATATCAATTTAAATTCCTTTAAATACATACCCAGAAGTGGACTTGTTGGATAATACCATAGCTCCATTTTTAATTTTCTTATAAGAGATAAGTAAATAGCCTCTACTCTCAGGTGTATTTCAACATTTTTCACAATGGCTGAGTTATGGAAGCAACCTATGTCCATCAATCAATGATAGACAAAGAAAAAGCGGTATATCTTCACAATGGAATGTTATACAGACTTACAGAAGAAAATTATGTCATTTGTGATGGCATGGAGGGAACATTACAATAGGACAATGATATGTTCTGAGAGAGAGAACGAGAAAAGCCACATTCACATAATTTTCATTACAGGATTTTGTTACAGCTATTCTATTTTAATAGTTGTTTATCTCTCGCTGTTTCTAATTTATAAATTAGACTTTATCATAATTATTGTGTAGGAGGAAGCATGGCATATATAGGCTTTGTATTCACAGCGTCGAGTACCCACTGGGGGTCTTGTCATTGATCCCCTGCAGAATGAACTCCTGTACAGGCAATAAATCCATTCCAAAAACTCCTACATTATAAAAGCAGAGAGTTATATTTCTAAGTTTCACAAATATATTCTTTCTTTCAGTTTAGGTATGATAATTAATTTACATCTTTTTCACCTCTCTCAGAGTTCAGAACAAACAGAGAAGAAAGACTTTGTTGCCAGCTGAAGGACTGCTTAGTTGTGAACTTCTAGTCTAAAAATTTTTTATCTTCGAGTAGCCACCAGATGGAGTGTTTGGGATTGCAGCAAAAGCTACTTGTATTAACAAATCTTCCATGATGGGTACAAACAGAAGAAGGGAGCAGGCTTGGGTGCTAACTCACATAATTTTGCCAAAAAAGAAGAGAGAACAAAGCATCACTAAATTATCTTACTGTAATTTTATTTCCCAGATAACATTTTTATCAGATGGAACACATTTTTTTTTCTATTCTTCATTTGCTAAGATTTTTATCCAATATATGAATATCTGGATACTGAATATTTTTATGTGTTGAAATGCACATTTTTTTCCTTCACTCTATCAATGTAGTGCTAATGAAGCCAATTGCTTTTTTAACGGTAAGCTGAACTTGTGCTCTGGCCCTGATCTAGTTCATAAATTTGTTCTTCTATTTTAAAACAATACAAGACCCACCTTTTTCATTCAAAGTTTCATGTATGCTGTTACTCAGTTTTATATTTTCATAGTATAGAGTCTCTGATGTAATTTCCTATCAAGCCCTCTAATTTCAGGTGTGTTATAAGCCACACACATTTTAAGATCTATGCCTGGTAACTCTGATATCTGAACTTCCTACGGGTATATGGTAGGGCTTGTCATTTGCTCTGTTTTCAGACAGATAGCTTTATTCCTGGTAATGCTGAATGTTATATATGAAAAACTGTCTGATTTTTTTTTCCCCAAAAGGGAGATAAATGATGTGAAAATGCTCTCATTACATACCGTAAACTATGCCATGGTATTTTCTTTACTAGACTATACAAGGTCACCTACAGAAGATGTTTTATGATTAGAGGCTTAAGTTTGGGAAATTATAATAATGGAAATTTTTGTTTCAGTTTTATAAGAGTTTGAGGATAATTTTTGTATTAAAGCTTAATCAATTGATGTGGTAAAAATCATTACAATAATATGCTTAGGAAAAAGAAGAAAAGAAAGAAGGAAAATCTTAGTTTCTTAATTCTAGCTTTTTTCCAATAATTATAATCAAAATGTTAAAGGCTTAAATATTTTTTCCAATATGAACAGAGATATAATTATTTTACTATGTTACTATGTTTTTATTTGTCCAGTTTGGTTTATGTATTTTATCCATTTTCTACTAGTCATTCTTATTTCCTCTTTTTCTAGTCTCTAGATTAAATGCCCGTGATTAAAAATTAAATTCAAATATGATTAAGGGAATGATTACATTAACTTTATGTTGGACTTCGTGTCTACTTCTTACCCAGAATGTATTTATTTTGCTGTTTTACCATAAAAATCAATATGTATTACCACATCTGTTTTGAAATCATAAAACATTCTTATTTTCTGATTTACAATACTAAAGAATGGCCTAGTGTAATATTTCTTCACTAGCTAGGTGGTAGCAATGTGGTCTGTGAACTCAACATGCAAGAGAAAAATTATGAGTAGTTGTGAAACTTAACCTTTTTTAAACCTTAATTGTAAGACCTGTAAGTATCTTTAAAAACAAATCTTTCTATAGAGTGCCAAGACTGTTAATTTGTTTTATGACTATGGATGCAATTTTAATGAAATAATATGATCTGGGGCAGAGCAAGATGGTGATCGAGACGGTAGCATAAGCCATCTCTCGCAGAACAACAGAAGGAGCCATACGCTGCCCTATAGGGATTCCAGTACTGCAGAACAGTGGCAACAAAGGTGCAGTGGCCGAGGGAGAAATTCTTTTGCTGTCTGGATATCCTCAGGTTTGGACCAAGCTCAGGTGGAACTTTCTTCAGTTGCCATTGAGCACCTGAGGCAGACAGATACCAGCCTCCCCGGCTGGATGGTGGTAGACTGTGATAACCTCGAGGAGGAGGCAATGACTTCATTTTGATTCCAGCAGGCACATTTGCCCATTTGTGTTTTGGGCAGAATAGGGACACAGAGACTGGGTTAACAAAGTCTGCCAGAGAGACTGCCAGAGACTGAGGTGACCAAAATTTGTACCCATTATCTACTTGTAAAGCTTTTTGTTTTAACTTTCTCTCTCTTGTTTAAGGTTACTTTATTTTTCCACACATATCCTAAGTCTGTGTCCAGTCTAATGTTTTTAGGAAGTGACACAAGCTCTCCTTATTGATTTAAATGCCTTTATTTAAGACGGTCAATGCATGAAAGTTTAAAGTACTTTCTGTAACCACTGGGGATATTTAAAGGTTTGGATGATCTGGGAGCCCACTCTGCCTGAGGGAAGCACCGGAGTAGGCTCGTGGGCTCCTCTGCTGCTGGGCTCTAATGTGACTCCTGTGGAGCTTCCTGACCTTGTGTGGCCTGCCCCGGCTTAGCGGCCGCTGGCTGGCTGCTAAGTTCTCTGCGCTCTGTAGGCACACCTTGTTCACCTCAAAGACTGCTAGGTGGCCTCCCCGCACCTCCCGGGTCTGGCCAGACCCTGCCTTGGCTGTGCCTGCAAGGCCAGACCCTCCCCGCTGCCAGTACCCGCACAGCGTTCTCCTTCTTGTGCTGAAGGGTTGCCAGAGGCCACCAGCCAGGGAAAGGCCAGCGCCTGGCAGCTTTCTGCCTTTTCTCCCACCACCTGCTCAGCTGGCACAAGGTCAGAGGCCGCACATCTGGGCCACTCATCAAGGGCAGCGGGGAAACCCACTCACCCAGGCTCCCCACTCAGTCACCTCTAGGCCTCTGGAAGAGCAGCAGGTGCTTTTGGTTAAGGGAAGCCTGTGTAGGGTCCCTCTGGTGCATGGGCTCCAGGTCCACACGGGTGTCTCTCAGACCAGAGCCTTGGAGAGGCGTCGGGCCAGGAGCTGTACTACTGCCTCCACTGCTCCCACGGAGAGGCAGCCTTTTCCTCTTATAGTTGTGACCTAGTACCATGGAACTTTCTGGCACAGGTACATATTCTGTGCTTTTGCTTTATTTTATGGTAGCACACATGGCCATTATATATTTGGCGTGTGGATAGTGTGGCTGAGGAACTCACTTTTAAATTTCACTTAATTTTTTTTATTAAATGATAACTGTGTACATTCATGCAATCTTGGGGTAAAATGTGCTGGTTTTATATACAATTTGAAATATTTTCATCAAACTGGTTAACATTGCCTTCACGGCATTTTCTTAATTATTGTGTTAAGACGTTAGTATTCCACACCTAGTAAATTTCACATGTACCCTTGTAAGATGCACTATAGGTGTGGTCCCACCAATTACTCTCCCTCCATCCATCTTCCCTCCGCCCCCCTCCCCTCCCCAAGAAGTTTCCCCTTCTTCTTGGGCTATAATTGAGTTATAGCTTTCATAAGAAAACTATAAATTGGTTTCATAGTAGGGCTGAGTACATTGGATACTTTTTCTTCCATTCTTGAGATTCTTTGCTAAGAAGAATATGTTCCAGCTCCATCCATGTAAACATGTAAGAGGTAAAGTCTCATTTAATTTTTAAGTTTTATTAATCACATGTGGCCAGTGGCTACTGTATTAAAAAAAGAAGACATAAAAAGAAAAAGAAAGATGTAATGTATCAGATTTTGAAACCAAATTGCTGATTCATATTTTTGTGCCACGTAGTTTTCTTTGGACTTGAACATAATAAATGACCATTCACTAGTGAATATCATATCTGGAATTAATTTAGTGAAACTCCCCCAAATATTTGTGTTCTCTACATGACATACTACTCAAATATCTGTGTTCCATTTGTGGTTGGTTCCACAACACAATCATGAACACATGATTTTGGTTGTGGGGAAAAATAATTTCTATTATTTCTTTTCTTTTCTTTTTTTTTTTTATTACTTCTTTTCTATCTGGAATTTAGGGATAATATTCAACATCTCAAAGTGATGTTGTTTGTTAAGGAAAAAACATACTGGTAACTTTGAACCTGGTCAGCACTTTTCAAGTGGAATATGAATATGAAAAGACATAAAAGATAGGATGAGCTGTTATTTTAAATCTTTTTGGCTTAAATCGAGACCCCAAACATAGAAAGAACATAGATATGATGGTGATGATGATAATGAAGTCCTCTCAATTTATAAAAATTTAGACATTTTCATAGCAAATTTATTGCACAATCATTTTATAGCAAATATTTACACATATTCACAAATCCTTCTTAATATGAAATATTTTCCAAAATAAACAGCAAACAAATAGAAATAACTCCTTGTAATACCAAATGCGTGTTTTCCCTTTCACTATGTACCCTTGAGTAAGAAATTGTTGATCAATTAATTGTGCAAATGATCTGAGACAAGCACTTAGTCCTTATACTTACTCATACGGCCACGGGGAGACTTTCCAGTCATATGGGCAAGAGGAGACTTTAGTTCTAGGTTATGCCAGCCCATCTTTAGAATTCATGTGAAAACAGTTTTCAGTCCTAGGGATGGGCCTACAGAAGTGAACTCAAGTGGGATAAATAACTGATCAGCTTCGACATATTTATTTAGTCAAACTAAGTGAATTTTGGTAAGTGCAATAATAGAGAAGGCATTAAATGCATCTTTTTTTTTTTT
>CAUYON010096884.1:0-66141 GCA_963573935.1 Arctocebus calabarensis
AACGGGCTAAGGTGCCAGCCACGTACACCTGAGCTGGCGGGTTCGAATCCAGCCTGGGCCCGCCAAACAACAATGACGGCTGCAACCAAAAAATGGCCGGGCATTGTGACGGGGGCCTGTAGTCCCAGCTACTTGGGAGGCAGAGACAGGAGACTGGCTTGAGCCCAGGAATTGGAGATTGCTGTGAGCTGTAATGCCATGGCACTCTATCCAGGGTGACAGCTTGAGGCTCTGTCTCAAAAAAAAAAAAAAAAAAAAAGAAAAAGAAAATATTTCAGATTGTATATAAAGTCAGCATATTGTGCCCCGTGATTGCACCAATGTACATAATTATGATTTAATAAAAATTAAAAAAAAAAAGTATCAGTCAGTGTTGGAAAAAGATACACTTGGGCTCCAGTGTGGTTCCCCACTACTAATAGCAGAACCTTGGGCAAGTTCCTTTAAACTCTCTGAGGCTTGATTTCTTCTTCTGAGAAATGAGAATGACAATAGTTCCCAGCCCAGCAGGTGTCCTGAGCGGGAATCATGCATAATGAACTAGGTGCATCAGCCCCCAATGAAACTCTCTTTTCTTCTTCTCCCTTTCTTTTCTTTTTTGTAACATTGGCAACATCTTGGAGAAGGTTCCACTGTAATACTTGTCTACACTTCATTTTTTTTTTCTAACTGCATACTAGGGCAGTTTGTGTAAATACAATTGGTAGAAAGAAGTCAGGAGCACAGATCAAACCTCACCCAACCCTGGGCATGGGAGACCCAGAACGCGGGCATGGGAGCAGCCTCCAGGTTTCTCACAGACAAAGGCGGGGCCAAGCTGAGGCCCCCTTGCGGCGCCCTAGAGCAAGGGGCTCGAGATACCTTTCAGCTGCGCAGGGTGACGGCACTGGAAGGTACATGTGCTGCCAAACGTAGTGCCCTTGGGGCAGGAGAAGGATGCGGCGTAGACGTGATGGTGGTCCGGGACGCCACAGTCCACTGGCTCACACACTACCTGCTTGTTCCACTTGCCCTCAGTGCAGGTCACTGTGACACTGGGTCCCGTCTGAAAGGCAGAAACAGGCACTGTGAGGATGGCAGACCAAGGCCCAGAGGTGGAGAAACACCCTCCTGCCCAGGTGTCAGTTCAGAGCCTCGCTCAGGCACCTGGAGACCAAGTTTCACTTGGGCTTACTTGCGATGATCACAACAACTACTTGAATGAGACACGGTAGAGGCTTTGTAAGTTGGCCACCCAAGGAACTTTAACAAACTGGTCGACATAAGGAACTGGGCCTACGGTCCTGACACATACATGTGGTGCACGTCCAGCCCGGGAGAGTTAGGTTACCTGAAGGAGGTGGTCAATGCAGGGAGGGTCTACTGCATTTCATTTAAAGATGCAGAAGCTGAAACTCGGAGGCATTACATGATCAGCCCCAAGTTACCCAGCCGGAAAGGATATAAGTGGAACTTTAACTCAAAGGTTACTGTCTTAGCTGCTATGTGCATCTACATAGTCTCCTAGATCCTGATTTCCATTTTGCTGGTGAGAATCTTGGAGATTCTCGGAGACCTCGCAGGGCATAACGATGTCTTTCACAAACAGACTCTGAAACATGGCACGATGGTAGGGCGCCAGGTCCTGATCTTTGTGTCTTTTCTCGGCTCTGGAGGAGGTTACCAGGGGCCTACTATAGTGCTTGGCACACAGCAGCAGTGACTTGGGACACAGGAGACCTAGATGTTTGTCCTCCATGTTAGGAGAAAGTACCTTTCCTGACTTGAGTTTTCTCATTGACAAAACGGATGGATTGAGCCCAAGGATTGCTCCAAGAGCCTCTCCCTGTTCTGAGATTTGATATATCAATAGCGAAGAGAAGAGGACACAAGGAAGGAACAGGGCTGGGAAGATGAAACAGTTGACAGAGATTGAACCAAACTGGGGGATGGGGAGGCTGCGTAGGTGGAAGGGCGAGGCCGGGCTTCAGAGCCAAGGGAGAACAGCCATCGGCAGCCTGGAGGCTTCCGTTCAAGGAGGAAACTGCCAAATCCCAGGGTACTGGGGATGCCAAATGTTGATCCAGGGTTTTAAAAGCAAAGGACGTTTTCCCTTCTTAAGCACACATCAAAGGCGTGTTTAAGAGAGAGGTCCCTCGCTCTCATTGTTGAAACAGTCCAATTATTTCTACAGGAGTTCAGACCTGCCGAGCCTGACACACGGAGTTTGTAAGTGTCTAGCATGAGCACGGCATCAGGAGAGTGTGTGTGTGCCTGCAGTGTGAAGGCCAGCCCGCCGGCCAGCCCTGGAGGAAGCTGCATCTAGCAGCAGCACTGGGGTCCACATGTCTCAGGACTGAAAAGACTTCCAACTGCCAACTTGGCCCACTCCTCTACGCCCCGCCTGAGACACCACAGCAACACCTGTGTGAAGCAGCATTCTTCTCCCAACTACCAACTATCCAGACACACCCGCCTGCTATGAGTGCCTCTGATGATGTTCTGGGGGGCGGAAGGTCTCCCTGCTTCAGCTGGACTCTAAGCCACACCCATGGAGACAACCCAGAGATTCTTTGCTAACCATGACCTGACCAGGTCACTCCCTTCAAAAGCACCCTGTTGCCCTAAAGATAAACCCCACACTTCTGACTAAGTGGACAGGGCCCTGTTTCAGTGGACGCCACTTGTCCCTCCAGCCTCATTACCTGGGTGAGTTTAGGAAGAGAGGCATATTCTCTCCTGTGGCATATTCTTTCTCACCAGTGGGCCTCTGCGCATTATCCTTGTCTGTGCCCAGTGCAGTATAATTCTTTCTTCTGCCCAGTCCACATCCCTTTGCCTTTCTATCTAGTTCTCTGTTTTTATGTCACTTCTTCCAGGGTACCGTGCTTGAATCTCCCTGCGCTTCCAAAAGCCTACCCTTCCCTTTATAATATTCTTTGCACTGTGAAGTCATCATTCATTCATTCATTCATTAGCTCTTCCTGCTCCACTGAGCACTAAGCTCCTTCAAAGGATGGCGTAGGTTTGTGTTAATGACTCCCTTTTCTTTAACACCTCAAACAGCACCTGATTTACAGGGAAGAGATCCTTTGCAGTGAATTAATGAATGAGTGAACACCTCATTGATAGATGGCTCACCTCTTTCTAAAGCTGCCTACTATAAATAACTCAGCCCATGGTTTTGCAAATATGCAACCTACACAGAAGCACTGGTGAGTGTTGTGTAGAATTCCATGCTGCACACAAACCCTTCTCTTACACATTCCGCATTGATTGGCTGGTTGGTTGTTTCACTGTTCTCACTCACTATCCAGTAAATGTGTATTGAGCACCTACTATAGGGCAACACTCTTTTAGGCACTGCAGATTCAGCACAGAGCACGTTTAATACCCACTAAAGCCTTCCCTGAGCTGGAGAGGGGCTCTGAGCTCAGCACCTGTACACACCTGGGTCTTGATCAGCTCATCATCCCGCTGTATCTGGAGCACGTAGCCGGTTCGGCAGCTCACAGTGCACTGGGCACCGTGGTAGCGGTCACTGCTGGAACAATTGAGAGACGCGTTCTCCACAGCCAGCTCTGGGCAGTCAGTGGCTTCACACGCGAAGTGCACACAGCTAAGACGGAAAGAAACAAGAGGGAGAGAGGGAGTGTTTACACAGGACAACTGCACGCCAGCTAGCAGATAAAGGCAAGTGTCTTTCTCTCTCCAAAATTTCAGGAGTGTAAGACTGAGAGGTGAAAGGGGTGTTGCCTGGGGCAAACAGGACTCTGGAGGCAGTTGTTAAAAGTTTAAGCGGACAGCATGAAGACAGACAAACCAGGGTTCAAATCCTGCCACTTGAAAGTTCTGTGTTGTCAACTTCTGAACCTTGCAGAGCCTCAGCTTTACCACTTGGGACAAGGGGACCATTATGGTTACAGTGAGAATGTATTGAGTTTCCTATCTGCTAGGCACCAGGTGGAGTAAAAGCCTCTCTGTATTTTATAAGAGGAGTCACACCCCCAGGGTCACTGTGAGAATCAAATCAGCTAATTTAGCAAAAGCACAGAGCAGAAATCCTGGCACGTATTAAGCCCTCAGTGAATGGGAGTGGACATTGTGAATACACCTGAGCTCTATTACCTAGAAGATGTGTGACTTTGGTAAGGTGCATCACCTCTCTGAGCTTCAGTGTACTTTCAAATTTGGCCAACCACTTAGAGCCCTGAGACTTAACACAGGGGCTAGCTGTAGAAGTCCTTTATAAACTTTAAATGAAGTGACTTCCGAATTTGTTAAGTAAGTTGTACAGAGACCACGCCTTGCATCTTGCTGCAACTTCCCCCTCCTACTTTTATGCTAGTCTGAATCCCAGTCATTCTTTAAGTCAAGACTCCATGCAAATTTCTACAGGAAGCTTTTCCATGCATGCCCTCAGGTGAGCTCCCTCCCAGGCATTCCACCCTCCTTTCTCTAATGCCGAGAGCCTCACACTTGCTGTATTGAGAACACAGGTCTTCAGTGCCTACCACATACTGGCTTGCGTGCTAATCCTCAAGAATGCAAACAGAAACAACATGAAATCCCCGTGCTTGGATGATCATGCCCTTTATGTCCCAGTTACGCAAGCACTTAGTAACATTAGTTACTGCTCAGTGACTGCTTAGATACAGGAGCTCACTCCATCCCTACAACAACCCTACGAGCTAAGTGTTATTCGTTTTACAGTTGGGCAAATGTGGGACCAGTGAGATTGAATTGAGTGCCCCTCTGGATGTATGCCTCCAAAATCCTTGTGGTTAAACTTGCCTCACACTCTTGGACTAGAATGTCCTTGAGGGCAGAGACAATGACTGTTTCATCCTGGTATGTGAAGCACTGCCAGTAACACTGGCTCCTACAGCAAATATTTCCTGAATAGCAAAAAACAAATGGTGGCAGTGCCTTGCAATAGCTCTTATGGACTTCACAGATGTTGATTCCTAACACTGGAAGTTTCTAGGGGACGAGTCTCTGTGACCTCTCCCTCTCTGGCTGTCTCTACACCAACACCTGTACAGATGGCTAGATTTAAGTCCATAATCTCAAGGCTTTTATTTTCCTGTTTTTATCTGGGACACAGGGAGTAATTTTGGCCAAAGCTGCTTCGGAAGAACTTTCCAATCTTTTCCTGGTGTCAGTTTCTGAAGACCCCAAGGAGGGTTTTACAAGGACATATGCCCATCTTCTGCCTCTTGCTCAAAAGTAATAGTGAGGTACAAAGTGAGGGAGGGTGAGGACTGAAAACATACAAAAGTGAACAAGTAGACCTACTTGAAAAAACATCTCAGAAAAGAGCAAGCATTTAATTTAGGTCTCAGACACTCGCTGATGTGGGCTTTGCAATCTCTGCATCCCCCCTTCTGAAATGCAGGGCAAGAGTGTTACGGAACCCTTGCCGAGAAGCTCTGATTCTCCGCCCTTCCTCTTATTTCTGCCCCAGCTCTGCACCATGTGGAGACTTCGAAGGGGCTGTAACTGTGGAGTCAATGCCAGGGCTTTGACACCAAACAATGCATCTGTTCACGTTGTGTAAGCACTGGGGAAGGAACCACATGGTTCCAATTTAAATAGATTGACTCTGTAAGCTACCAGCTCCCAAGCTGTTCTTCTGACCTGTGCCTTAGGTCCGGGCATATTCTTGCTCTGCACTCTCAGGAGGTACTGGGCTCGTCCTATGAGGACCCGGAGGGGAAGGCAGCTTTCTTCTAAGTTGTAGGGCCAGTAAGATGAAAACAGAATCCCCCCCCCACTCATTGTTCTGTGCACATTAAAGTTTTTCTTTATGGGAAAATGAACATCTGAAATGTTTCATTTCCTAGAACGGAAAGAGCACAGGACTTCTCAGTCATGAGAATCAGGGATCCAGCCCCAGCTTTGCCATTTATTAATATCGGTTCTTTGATGGTGGATATTTATATAACACCCAGAGCCTCAGTTCCCCCATCTATAAAGTGGAAGTAATAAAATGATTCATCTCTCAAGATTGTCAACAGGGTGAATGTCATCCACCCATTCCTCTATTCAACATACCTTCACTGGGGGCCTTCCTGAGTAGCAGACACGTACTAAACAAAGAGATACAGTGAGGGAGGGGACAAATAAGGTGCCTACTGTCTGTGCATTTAAGGAGGGAGGGCACGTGTCAAAGATCAGTAATAAGTGGGACCATTTCAGATAGTGATATGTGAAGCAAAGGCATCAAAACAGGTGAAATGATAGAGGATGGCGTTTGGGGGACAACCCATGGGGAAAGAACATCTGAACTAAGACCTGGATGAAATGAAGGGATCAGCCACACAAAAGTCTGGGGTGTCCTAGGCAGAATGAAAGCAGTTCAAAGGTCCAAGACAGGACAGAGCTTGGCATGGTTTATAGAATAAGAAGGCGAATGAATGGGAATACTTCAGAAATTATGAATCTCCAAGAGAAGGAGGTCTCACAACTCTGACTCTTTCTGCTTTTGAAGATAAATATTCCCTAGACATGTGGATCAACTGACCAAAACTTTCACAGACAGGTGAACAGGACTAGCAGTGGATTAATGAGACCAATCAGTTTTCTTTTTTGCAGGACTTGTCAGAACCTTGAAAATTCTAATACATACTGAGAATTTCCAAAAGGGACTCAGATGTACATATTTTCCAAACTCTAACAGATATTTTTTGTGGGCATTTCTTAGGACTAATATCTTCTAGGACACTCTTTAGGGAGTGAGGCATCCTTGTGGTTTTCAGCACATCTGTCTGCACCTGGCTTGCAGGCTTGCAAACAGGAAGAAAAGGGATAAGGGATAAAATTGGCCACTGAGTTCCACCTACATCAACTTATTTGCATTCCACATAGTAACTTTTGGAGGTAGTGATATTATTCCCATTTTCAAGAACAGGAAACTAGGACTAAGAGTTTTAAATTGCTTGCTCAAGGGCACTCAGCTTGGACAGAATTCCAAGGGAGATCTGCCAGTCTGTCTCCTAAGTCCCTGCTTTTTTTCTTTGCTGCCCTGTTGGGTGGAAAAGGTTGTGTGAACACACTGTCCAAAAATGATAAACATTACCCCAACTGACCCTCCCAAATAACTCCCTGTCACAGCCCTGTCATTTCTGAATTACAAAAACAAAAATCAAAACAAACAGAACAAAAGAAAAGGCTCTGCTTCACAAAAAGTGGATTTAATAGCAGTGATGGACAGTCAATAAGAATAATCAAAGAGGGAAAAACTAAGATACTTCTTCAAAGGGAGGAAGGTGGCTCATTGGATGGACGAGAAGAGACCACGGAAATTCTGTTGATCACATTCTCACACCTTGGCAAGACGGAAGTTTCCCGGATGCAGGGCTAGTCAGATACTTTAGTATGTTTTCTTCTTCTTACATATATATAGAGTATGTACCTACAGACTCAAGCTCCACATAAAGGTAGAACCTTATGTGATCTGACAGCTAACTCCCATGTGATCTGACAGCTAACTCCCCAACTACTGTCCCCACTATCCACTGAAATGGGCTCCGATCACGCATAACAGAGGATACTCGGGTGGCCCTGGAACCAGATACAGCCAGGCGTTAAAGGGCCGGTGAGGGCTCCTCTCCTGGTTCTTTCTCTTAACTCATGGCTTAACTCCTCTGGCCTGCTACTTAGCTGCAATTATGCCATGGGGAAATGGAGATAATAACAGGCAGGTTGTTTATAAATCATTCTGGGTTGCTCAGATGGGAACAACAAAAAAGACAGGGTGTTCAACACTGAAAAGTAAAGGGAGAGCTGTTCTTGGCATCAACTCTGCAGGACTACTTAAACTGAAACAGAGAGTTACTCCTTGGCTTTCTTGCCCAGAAGTGAGACTGCTGGGGGAAGTGAACTTATAGGCTCTTCTACCCTGCACTTCTAGGAGTGAGTGTTGTGGCATGATACGGAGATAAGACTTTGAAGATTAGGGGGTGCAAACTCAGTGGGTGTCAGGGACAAGGCAGACATCCTGAAGGTCATGGTCAGCTGAGTGAAGTGTGCCTGGGTCAGGAAGGTAAGTGCCTAGCCCAAGCAGCAGTAAGATTCATGCTCCAGTCCAAGGCTGCCCAGTGAGATCGAGGGCCTGATGTTTTCAAATCTTCTGATTTCAAATCTTCTGATTTAAAGAGTTTCAATAAGAATTCTGGTTTTTAATATGAGCTCTCCTGATATTCTAATGTTGGCAACCAATTAAAGAAGATAACTAATGAGGACCAAATAAACAGAAATAGCCTATAGTTTAATTTGGCTTAGGGAACAGTCTTGGAACCTCTGATAAAGAGGAAAGAGAGCCAGACTCCTGAGAGCTAGATTCAAGGACAGGTTCTGCCCTCAATTTTGGGGTGACTTCAAGCAACTCACTTTCCTTGCTTGGACCTTAGGCTTGCCTTCCTCAAATGAGGATACAGAACCAGGGAGTCTTTGAGAGGCCTTCCAACTTTCAGGTACCATGGTTTTATGAGGACAAAACAGCAGAGGTATATAATTTCCAAGCCCTTTGAGATGGGAAAAAGTAGGCTTTGATAATCTCAAGTGCTGGCAAGGATAGGGAGTGATGGAATGCTAGTGGATCACTGATGGAAGTGTGAGTGGCACAGTATTTTGGAGCAGAGTCAGGTGATATCCAATACAGCCAAAGACACGTATACGCTTAGGCACACCGGGTCTGTTTGCAGGTATTTAACACAGACACTAGTGGTTTCCAGCTGATGTGCTGAGAGGCACTGCTCCCTTTGAGGGATGCAGAAGCTAGATGCGCTTAAGGGTAGCAATCTGAGCAATGCATGGCCTCTGGATATGAGCAGCTTCATTCCAAATCCTATATACAAATTCCTATATAGTCGTCTAAAGGGATATTCTACTCATGGGTCTTACCAGTGTGCAGATTCTTGGCTCCAGATTGTCCACGTTCCCCATGAACCACCCCTTCCACCCCAGCTGTGAGCACCCCTTGAAAACCACGCTGGAGGGAAAGAATCAATCTAGCCACGTTAAAAATTTTCCCCTCAAACCTGGCCTTCTGAAAGTTAGCCCTATCAGACATGCCTTTCGCTAGGCAGTCTCGAGAGACCAGGGAGAGATGGAGGTAGAGGGAGAAAAGACTGTGAAAAATAAAGGGGACAAGAAGAACAAAGGAAAGGGGAACTGAAGGGAAAAAGGGAGGAAGGGGGGAAGAACAGAAGTTAATTATGTAAACACACGGCTCAATGAATTTTATAACAAACTGTTCGATTTCTGAACTACACGGGTGCATGGATGAGATGTGCTCGCACACCTGTGAGTGTGTGTCTGTGTGTCTGAGTCAGATACACGGAAGCCTCAAAATCATGACGTAGCTTTTCTCATGGAGGAGCCCCCACCGTCACCACCACTATGGCCTCTATGTTTCCTCTTTCCCCAACTTGGTGTGGAGCTGAGATTTGGCTAGATGGCCACAACTGAAACTCTCATTTGAAACCTGATCTTGTTTCCTTGGGTCTCTCAATTTATACCAAGTACTTCAGAGGGACTGTAGACCCTTGGACCTAGGTCAAAACTTGTCAACTGAATGGATTTTGCCGTAGTGAGTTGTCTGAAGTCATACAACAAATTGAGGGCAGAACCTGCACTAGAATCTAGCTGTGCAGGAAATATCACTCTGCTCTCAGGATAAGGAAAAGAAAGTGAGGAGGGATAAGGGGAGAGGAAAGGGGTGGGAGAGAGAGGGGACAGGAGGTGAAGGGGAAGGAGAAGTGGAGGGACAAGAGGACAGGGTGCCGGTGGCCGAGGAAGGGAAAATGTTACCTTTCACGACCTGGGAAGCAGCTGAGAGTAAAGTGGGATGTTTCTACTACAAAGCCAGCTGAAATTTGTGCTATAAAAACTATTTACCTTGGGGGCTTTGAGAATGAAAACAAATATCCCAAGGCTTTTTACAGCGGTTGCTCATTTTACTTTTCTCTCCTCTTTGTTTGTTTCCATGCATTTGCACGTTTGCGGAGTTCTGCCTGCTTTGGTAAATGCCTCTCCAGCTGCCATGAACATCTGCTGTCCTTTCCTCTCCGCCAGGTCATTCAGAGGAAGGTCCTGATGCCCTGGAGCCTCAGCTCTCGGGACTCAGCCTGTCCTAGTTTGGTTCAAGTTCAGGGGCAAGCCAGCCAAATACCACAGGCTGCATCTCAATCTTTACTCAGAATTTCACTGAGTAAATACATGCAACAGTCCTTCTCTGCTACATGTGCCTTGTTCCAGTGGGTAGACCATGGCTTTCAGAGACAGACAGAGCAGGATTTTGCTGCTTAATGTCTGTGTGTCGGTGACTCACTCACTCTGCTTCTCTGAGCTGTCTCTCACCTCCCAGACAGGGGTGACGATGAAATAAGATAATGCATCTACCTTTCCCAGCTTTGGGGAATCACAGACTGTTAGAGTTTGGGGGCGAAAAAAAAAACAGAGAGAACACATCATCTATCTTCATCATTTTATAGTTGGAGAAACTGAGGCCCAGAGAGGTGGAATGAATGACTCATCCTCAGTCACACATGGGACAGAGACAGGTGCGCGTTTCCTGAGAACAAGAGTCTCAGTTGGGTTTAAATCTCCAAGTTAACATTTCTTGAAGGTGTATCCTTGGACAAGTCGCTTCACTCTCCTGAGTCTCAATTTTCTATTTTAGAGTAAGTGGATAATATTGTATTCATAAAGAATATTTATAACCACTTCTAATGATGATGGTGATGATAATGATACTGGGCTTCCTTGCCCAGAATTCCATGTAAAGTTCAATGCCCTCATTCAATGTTTCTCCTATGATCAGTCAAAGAATTCAACAAATATGTATCAATTGATTTGTTTCAGAGGTTAACCCCTTCTTACGTAGGGCACAGGAACTGGTAATTAAGAATTCAGAGAAAGCACCCCTGGCCTTGGTCAACTTGTAGGTGGTCAGCATGGCTGGTTAAGGAAGAGGAAGCACAGTGGAAAAAGTCTGATGGATGTCCACTAACATTGTTTCCCTGGGTTCTAAAAATTAACTTATAGTGTTTGAAGAGCAAAAGATAAAAAGTCTCCTTAGAGTGAACTATGACAACATGATATACATATACGGAGCTCTTGCCTGCGAATGATTGAGACAGACCTTGCACCACAGAAGCTAGAGACAGAGGGCACCAAACAATGTGGATTCTGCAGCCACCATTCATATACCACGTGGAACAGAGGTGTGCTGGTGTCCTCCCCACATCCTCTCCCTGCCCCCGGGTGTGCAGGGCAGGGCTGCCTCGACTTTCAGAGGGCCTGCCTCCAGAGGAGCCTACCAAAAAGGCACCCCTTTCTCTCTCATTCTGGACCCCAGTCAGCACACTTAAGGGATGCTATGCAACTCTGGACCACTTAGTTCTTCCCATCTGGAATCCTAGATGGTGTCACATAAGTATGGGCATGTTGGATGTATGACATGATCTCTGAGGCTTCTTCCAGCTCTAACTTTAAGAACTTTATACAGAATTCTGTGCAAGGAAGCCCAGTATCATTGTCATCACCATCATCATTAGAAGTGGTTATAAATATTCTTTATTAATACATTATCCACTTACTTCAAAATAGAAAATTGAGACTTAGGAGAGTGAAGCAACTTGTCTAAGGATACACCTTCAAGAAGTGTTAACTTGGAGATTTAAACCCAGCTGAGACTCTTGTTCCCAGGAAATACCCATCCTATTCCCCCCACTCCAAATTGGATGCATTAACAGGTGTCAGATCCGAAGTACTGATGGAGTGATGTTATGTAGTTAAAAGTGGGGCTCCTAGATCACTGGTGGGATCTCAGTATAGGATGCAAGAGACATGGAAAGTTCACCCATCACTGTAACACACAGTAAACTGGGATGAAACAAATCCCAGTCTCACTTGATCCCCCTCGACTTAGGAGGGGTTTGCCTCCTGCCTGCGCCACCTAGGAAGCAGAGTATCCCAGTATTTCAGAGCTGAAAGACAGTGAATCCATCTGCGCTCTGTTTGCTCAGATGAGCACCTGGAGGCCCGGAGAAGGAAACTGATGTGTCCAGGATCACCCTGCCAGCTATTGTCAACTCTGCAGCTACAAGTCAGGTAAGGGAGTTTCTCATTCCATCAATATCCCCGTTTCCCTCGATAGCCCCAGAAATTCAGAACTTTGTGGGCCACTCGAGCCCAAAAGCAGACCCAGTGAGAGAAGGGAGAAACACACAAACTCTTTACAGCAACATGAATGGCTGCCCAGCCTCCAAATTGCACTGTCTCCACGGGGCTCCAGACGGCCCAGGGCGAGCAGGTCCAGGGTCTCTTACCTCTGCTCGGTGGGGCTGTAGGTTTCCCCTCTCTGGCAGCTGCTCAGGGTGACGGGGTCAAAGTTGTCGAAGGAGCGGAGGGCCACCCCCGAGATGGCGACCAGGGGCGAACTGAAGCTTACACGTACCGCCTGGCTGTGGTAGAAGGGCTGGCTGAGGTCATGGACCACAGGGATAATCAGGGGATTGTTCCTGCAGCTCAAGACATGGACGCCTGTCAGAGGAGACAGAGGGGCCGAGGGGCCAGGCTCATTACTCAAGGCCAGTCACGCCCTCCCCCACGGGCCCTTCCCGAAGCCCCCAGACCCTTTCATGTCACTGCACAAAAGCACCATTGGGCGGCCAGTGAGGATTTTGAGTCTGATTGAAAGTTTCTTTGTCTGCCTTTTTTTCTTGGTTCCAAATCTTTCCAATCCCCCTGCCTCCCTGCCCCCTAAACTTCCCCTTCACCTAGCGCCCAAAGTCCCTCTCCCTCCCTCAAAGGGCCACCCCTCTGCCAAGCATCCCAGGCCCTCCTTGCCTCCCTCCCACATCGCTGCAGGGCTTGACGGTCTGAGTTGCTTGTTTTCAGGCCCTCCCAGGGTAAAGAGGTAAGAAGCCCACTCAGGCAAGTCATCTGAGGACCTAGGAGCAGCCCTGCAAGGGAAGGATCTTGTGCCCAGTCTATGGGGGACACAGAAGCACAGGCAAGAGGTGACATTGCCAAGAAATGCCACATCACAGCCCCAGCACTGAGTCCATGGAGAACCTAAGCTGGCCTCACTCCAGAGTCCTCAGCTATCCCTAGTCCAGGCAGCAGCGGGGCCCCAGGCTTCAAGAAATAAGGGCGAGAGGCAGGCAGGAAAGGTGCATTCAGGGGGAAGGGAAAGGAACGCTGCAGGGCGCTGGAGCTGGTGAAAGGGAAGCTGGCTTTGGTGCCTGGCAGACCCAGGTTGAAATGCTGCTCTAGCCCCTTCCTAACGCTGGGTCTCCAGCAAGCCCCTAAAACTCTGTTTTCACCTCTTTAAAATGGCACAATCCTACCCACGTTCTGCTAGGTCTGCTGTGTTGGGAGAATACTCTCCCCTGGGAAGCTGGAAGCTCTGGGTCCAGCAGGCGCGTCTCTGCTCTGCTCCCTAAGGGCTGTGAAGCCTCCTCTGGGATCTCTGGGGTGCTGAGGACCAGGGAACGTGGTGTGGGCAGGAAAAGTGGAAAAGCCTCAGGCATCAGTAGCAGGGCCCAAGGCGCTTTTGTGGACCCGGACGTTTTCCCACTCCACTGAAAACCCTCTCCTCAGAGCCCTTTGGGATGCCAGGGCGACATGAAAATATTTGCTTCTCACTTAGGGAAATTTCCCCGGAATCCAGATAAGTCCAGAGGGGTTTTCTTTCTCTTCCTTATTAATATGTTCCCTCTTGCCTTTAAAACCAACTAAATAAATAAGCATAAAAAAGAAAAAAGAAACAAATGCTCCCTGCTGCCTTGGCTTTTACCTGACCCTGAAATGACCCCTTGCCTGCTTGCTTCATCCGGGTCTTTGAAATGAGCTCTCTGCGGAATGGTGTGGGCACAGCTTTGAAGTCCAGGCTTCAGTGCTGGCCTGGAATTCTAAACACTCAGACTGGCTGCCCAGAACTCTCCAGGGTAGGCTAGAAATGGGAGGATGTCATAGGAATTGCTTAGTGCCAGTAGGAGTGTCTCAGTGCCAAGGTTTGCACCAGGCACGGCCATGGCAGTGTCAAATAACATCTCACCCTGACTGCAAGGACATCATTGTGGACATGATTGTGCTTGTCCATATGAAGAAAGTGAGGCTGTGAGTCCAGTCCTGAGGTGGAGACCATTGTTCACCTTCTCAAGGTGAGTGGTGGGGACGGGATTCAGACCATGGCTGTCAGCCCTGGAGCCCTTTCCTCTGAACTACAACCAACATGGTATACAACAAGGCAGACAAGTGACCAGCCTGGCCCTGGACAGCTGCTCACCAGGGAAAATCTGACTCCTCACCTGCCTCTCTACTCTTGAACCTGATCAAAAGCTATCTTATTTCTCTTCTCGCAGGGAACTTCTCTAGAGGTTGTGCTAGACATTCAGTAGCCACTGGGGGGTTTTCATGGACACCTCTGTTTTCAGGTAAAGAGCAATGGGCTATGATCCTGAAAACCTGACTACTTACTCAGTGCTGAGCCACCATGTGACCTGGGGGCTGTCAGCACCTCATTATGGGTTGCTGGCATGTATGATGGGGAAATGGCTCTTACTCAGCCTCCTTTCCACATCTTTTGGGGATCACACAAGATGCCTGAGGTTAAATGCTTTGGCATAGGGAGTGAACAAAAGAGAGGGCTTTGCCATTGTCTCATTATCCTTGTCTCTGCCAGATCTAGGCTTCTCTGAATACAGAGTCACAGCTTGACTGAAGGGCAACCAGAATGCCCAGTAGAAGAAAGAGGAGGAAAGGAAGGGAAGGGAAGGGAAGAGAAGAGAAAGGAAAGGAAGGGAAAGGAAGGGAAGGGAAGAGAAAGGAAGGGAAGGGAAAAGAAGGGAAGAGAAGAGAAGGGAAGGGAAGAGAAGAGAAAGGAAGGGAAGGGAAAAGAAGGGAAGGGAAGAGAAGGGAAGGGAAGAGAAGGGAACGGAAGAGAAAGGGAGGGAAGGGAAAGGAAGGGAAGGGAAGAGAAGGGAAGGGAAGAGAAGAGAAGAGAAAGGAAAGGAAGGGAAGAGAAGGGAAAGGAAAGGAAGGGAAGAGAAAGGAAAGGAAGGGAAGGGAAAGGAAGAAAAAGGAAGGGAAGGGAAAGGAAGGGAAGGGAAGAGAAGGGAAAGAGAAGAGAAGAGAAAGGAAGGGAAGGGAAGGGAAGAAAAAGAAAGGGAAGAGAAGGGAAGGGGAAGGGAAGGGAGGAGGAGCTCAAAGCTGTTCCTTACAACCAACCATGGTGCTAACATGAGAATAGGTACAGGACCAAGCCAAGCCCAAGAGGACATGCTCACCTAGATCGTGGCTCTGATCCTTGGTGTCTAGCAGCTGCACGCTGATGGTTTCCTGCTTTTGGTCCCCATAATACGTCCCATCAGTCACCAGATGGACAATCACAGCTGCAGCAACCATTGGCTGAGAAAAATATGCCTGAAATCGAAAAGACATTGGAGAGTGGTCACAGGTTCAGTGGGGAGGCAGCCGCGTTGTGGGGTACTCAGGAGAATCTTCCCCTATAGGAGCCGGGATGCGAAAGAGAAGGCAGGGAGACCTGCCAGTGGGGAGCACAGGCTCTGAGGTCAGAAAAACTCAGCTCCAGTCCTGGTTCTGCACCAACCTGGCTGAGTGACACAGAGTGAGTGGCTGAGCCACTCTGGGCCCAAGTACCATCACATTGAAATGGTAGATTAAGAAGACAAATGGTTATATCACAGGACTCACAGATGTTTCTAGTGAGATAATGGGGAATAAAGTGACTAGCACAGGCATACAACAAAACCACACACACATACACAGGTACTTACTGTTACCTATCACTTGCCCCTGCCAGCCCCTACATTAGGCTTGGAGGAGACACAGCCAAATGCCAAATGGCATTTGCATTTCTGGGGACTGAATGGAGTTCAAAGTAGTGACCCACAAACCAAAATTCAGTAACTTTCCCCATGTGACAAGTACCACCATGTTAGAGACCAGACACGTGCGAGACACGAACAGGGAGAAGAGTCACTTCTTTCCATGGGGATCAGTAAGGACTTCACGGAAGAGAAGAGAAATTTTTAAGGGCTTGAACAATGATTAGGAGTTCCCAGGCAGACAAAAGATATCCAATCTCTTTGCCAAAATAAGAGTTGAGTCAGGGCGTTCCATCAGCAATTAAGGGATTCCATTTCAGGAAGCATCACTCCACTAAGTGCTTTTTCCGTGTTCTTAGAGTTAACCACCTCAGCAGGTAGACAAATCATCTTAAGAAATGGTCAGGGGACTTAGTGTGTTCTGTGAGTCACTGCTGGGGGTTCCAAAACCCTGGAAGCATGGGCTTACCCGGAGCCAGAAAGTAGTCTGAGCCAGCTGGGAGTAGGGGTAACTGATGGTGCAAGGATACCAGGCATGCTGGGAAAGGCCTTCACTGAGATCTATCACCTTGGTTCGACACACCTGGAAAAGGATAAAGAAAAAATCCTGATGTTTGAAAGGGTCTCAGAAGGTCAATTCAAATCGACAAACCTTTACTATTTCACCTATTTTGTTCTTGGCACTGCAGGAGGAGGTGGGGATGAATGGGTCAGAATCCGCTCACATTCTAACGTAGGTAATACTCAATGCTGTTAAGAAAATAGACAACCTATTTTGGTGATAGTGGTAGCAGAGACATTCTGATGGAGACAAATCCCGGAGGAGTTGATGTTGCAGCTGTCTGAAAGAACACGCTACGGATGAGAGGAAAAGCATTGCAGGCTGAGGGCACAGAAACAAGGGCTCAGGGAGAGCAGAGACCCACAAGGCGTATGTAGGTCCACAAACTGCCTGGAACACGTATGAGTGAATCTCGGAGAAAGCGGCAGCAAGGCAGATAAGTGGATCCCATCTCACATAGTCTTGACTGCCAAGTAGATAATTTTAGAACAAATATGTAAATTGTCCTTAGGGCTGTATTAATAAGAGAGAAAAGACAGAGAATATGAGCATTTGCTTCCCCATCACCAAAGAAAATCATTTTAATCACTCACACACACACGTGTGCATGCATACACGTGCACATACATTCAAGGAATAGATAATGCCAAACAATGTTAAAAGGAACAGGAAATATTTACACATTTCCAGAGAAGTAGAATTCTTTAAACTTAGGAGTTTCTTGCATAACCAAGTGTCGTTTCACTTACTGGCTCACTCATTCATTCAAATGATATTTATTGAGTAAATCCCATTTGCCAAACACTCTGGGACAATGCAATAAGACAGACAGATGGTGAGGAGCTCAGACCTGATAACATGTGTGGGTACCGAACAAGTAGGTACATAGGCCTATGTAACTACAGACTGAGGCAGGTGCTCAGGGTGAAGGAAAAAAGTGTAGGGACAGCTGAGTTGTTCTTGAGATCCCTCAGACCTTTGGCAACACGTCAGCTCCAATGAGTGCTTTCCTTCTGATCTCTGATGTGGCTCCTCTTTCGAAACTTTCTTGTGAATTTGGGGCTGTCATTTTACATGACAGTCTGGTTGCAGTTTGCTCATCTGAAAAAGTACGGCTGACCTAGAGAGCTCCAGAGGTCTTATAAAATAAATGTGAGATAATCTATTCTCAACCAGATTCAATAAACACAAAAACACATTAAAGCAAACAAAAATGAAAAGAAAGGAAAAGGCAAAAATGATATACGAGGATCAAGGATGTCTGTTCACACAGTATGTACAATAGCAGAAGATTGGGAATGATCTTTATGCTCCTCTGTTGAAGAAGGAATGCATAAAATACGAAATGTCCACATGATAGAATTTCACATGACAAAGGAATATTAAGAAGGATGAACTAGATTCGTATGCAGGGAGGATATAAAAATATTCAACACTTGGCTCAGTGTGGGCCCTGGCCAATCAAAGTGGGAGCTGAGTTCATAGGCACCAACATGGAGAGATCACAAAAGCACATAACAGGGAGTGAAGAAAAGAAACAAAGAACATTATGATGCCACTTATAAAAAGCACACAAAGTGAAAGTATATATTGCTGAGGGATCTATATGAATTAAAAATGCAAGAGAAGGCTCGATGCCTGTGGCTGAACAGACTAAGGCGCCAGCCACGTACACCTGAGCTGGCAGGTTCAAATCCAGCCCAGACCCTCCAAACAATAGTGACGCCTGCAACCAAAAAATGGCCAGGCGTTGTAGCGGGTGCCTGTGGTCCCACTACTTGGGAGGCAGAGGCAGGAAACTCACCTGAGCCCAGGAATTGGAGGTTGCTATGAGCTATGATGCCACAGCACTCTACCCAAGGTGACAGCTTGAGGCTCAGTCTCAAAAAAAAAAAAAAAAAAGCAAGAGAAAAGTGTACACCAAATTCAGTGCAGCAGTTGCTTCTGGGTAGCAAGGAAGAGGAATGGTACTTGGGATGAGGAACAAATGGGATTTCAACCTTCTTTGCAGCCTGCTGTTTCTTTGACAGAGAGAGGCTTGAAGCAGATATGACAAAATTTGCAGAGTTGTCAATTCCAGGTAGTACACACACCTGGTACCCAATGCATGTGCACCTGGTATACATCTGTGTTTTGTTTACACCATTCCATAGCATTTTATGAAATTTTTAAAAACACACACAAAAAAAATGGCTTAGAAAGTCACTAAAAATAGATCTAACATAATCAAAATCAATTCTCCTAAAAATGTATTCCGTTATTCCTAACAACAGGCTCCAATAAACTAGACTTAGGTCTGAATCTCCTTCTCACTGTTGGTGTCACCAAGGGTCCCTTGCCAAGATTCCCATCTATATCTTACATTATAGGCCACGCTGGAAATCTCATCTATAAATCTGCTAAAACTCAAATGCTTCTCTCTCTATCATGTTTTGGGATGATTCTGGCTTCAGGGAGCTCTTGGAAAATGTAAAGTCTGAGTTCCCTTTACATAAGTTAGACACTGATCAAAGTTCAGCTAGAAGACATAGATGGATTGTGGTCTGCAATTGCAATCACTAATGCTTTCACTTTCAAATAAACTTTTGGGGGGAGTAAAGTTGCAAAGCTAAAAGAGAGACCTTCATACTCCCCTCACCTGGTTTCCTTTAGTGGGAACATCTTCATCAATTCATTCCTGAAACCTCGAACAGAGGAAGGTAAGTTGCTTGAACAACCTTGAAGAACCACAAAATGTCATGCAGGGAGCAGTTCTGATGTGCTGGGCTGGTTTGGGATGAAGGGGATCTCACCCATGCTCATTCAAAATTCAATGTGTAATTGTGAATAAGTTATCTTGTCTTTTTGGACCTCAGTGTATCCTGCACATTTGAATGTTAGATGACGTTGTCATTTTTCAGGTGTCTTCTGTGAATTCTCAGGGTTCAGTGGAGATGTCAGCCTGGGGATCAGGGTGTAGAGAGGGTCCTCTGACTTCCCACTGCCCCCCCCCCAGCCCCTCTACACATCTGTTTTATGTATCTGGCTGCTCTGTAGTATTTCATTTAAGAAAAGAGCTTCTCTGCTTTAAAAAAACATAGAAAAGGCTCGGCGCATGTGGCTCAATGGGCTAAGGCGCCAGCCACGTACACCTGTACACCTGAGCTGGCGGGTTCGAATCCAGCCCGGGCCCGCCAAACAAGGATGGCTGCAACCAAAAAAAAAAATGGCCGGGTGTTGAGGCGGGCGCCTGTAGTCCCAGCTACTTGGGAGGCAGAGGCAGGAGACTCGCTTGAGCCCAGGAATTGGAGGTTGCTGTGAGCCGTGATGCCATAGCACTCTATCCAGGGTGACAGTTTGAGGCTCTGTCTCAAAAAAAAAAAAAAAGAAAAAAGAAAAATTATTTAAATGCATTAATGACTGCATTAAAGGAATTGGCAGGTTCTGAGTACATGATATTAGTTCCCCGAATGTCACAGAAACTTCTTAGGGAGAATAAAGGTGCCAGGAATCAGCAAGCCTATTGTCTAAGAATAAAGCAATGGCTTCAGTTATTCAAATCTCCAGAAGCCTAATACAGAGGAGACTCAGAGTAGAATGCAGCCACTTTCGTGTGCTGGAAAACGTTTTCAAGTTTATTTATTTTTCTCAAAAACAACTGGGATGGGGCTTAGGGAGATCTGCCAGTAGATTGTGTTACACTTTACAACAGTGAGAGACTTTGCATAAACTATCCATGGCATTTGAAATCCAGGCCAGCAATTCGACATGTATCATTTTGGGATTCTTTCCCCTTGTGCTCCTAGCCGCCTGTCTCCCAGCAGAGCGTGGAGCACATCTCCGACCGCTGGGCCCGGGGTCTTATCACTGCATCTAACACATTCACTGTCAGAGAAGTCTCTTAGTGTTTAAATACCATCTTTTCTTATGGTGTCAGTTCTATCTGCCTAGACAGGGTCTTAGGAGTACACACTGCTGTTCGTGTATTCTTCTGTTTTCCTAGTTTTGGGTTTGTTTCAGGCTGGCTGCTATGCTGACCAAGGACAGTCAAAGCAGACCAGAGAGAAATGCATACATCCAGCTGAATTTCTGCCCGAAGCCCTCGACAATCTTAAAGTCATTTATGTTCCTGGGGAGGTGGAGGAGGGCTAGAAAGAGGAGAGAGGCAAAGTCTCACAAGCCGCCTGCATTTGCAGACAGGGCGTGAATTTGCTCATTCTCAGCCGGCCTCTAGAGGACTGACAAAAGGGCTATGCCCAAGATACGAAGCTGGCTGCTACGGACCCAGATGTGGCCCTGGGGTGACTGATTCCATGGAGCTGCTGTTTTCATCCACCCACTTTTTCGCATCTTCCAAAAATGCAATTCCAACTGGATCGAGCACCGGTGGGCAATGTAGATTTTACTGAATGCTCTGCGAGGGTCAATGCAGGGGAGCTTCATCACACAGCGCAGGGGAGCTTCATCACACAGCACAGAGGACTTCTCAGCTCTCCCTACCGTCACTCCAAGTTCCTCCTCACCCGTCCTCTCCCCTTCTCCAGTTTTCCCAGTGGCACAGACTGCACAGACATCCCCAATCTCTCTTGACCGCCTCACACCCTTACCTCAAGTTTCCTGCAGAGCCATTCTGCTCTCTCCTGTTCTCTACTCTTGTACCCCAATTCATTCTGATGATTCTGAATCTCTCCCCAGCCATCCAGCCTCAGAGGCGTCAGGAGGTTGAACACAGTAACCTTCTTTTCTCTATCCATCACAGGGTATGAACCAGACCTGCTCCCCACCCTCACACATCAGGCACACTCTAGAAACAATGGTCACCTCCTGGCTTCTTTGGGTTTCCCTAGGGAGTCAAGGACACAGCCCCTAGAACTGAAGCCAGTTTTCCTGGACTGCCCACTGCCACGTTTGCGGCAGTATGATTCCTGGTGGCCACGATGGAGTAACAACTTACATGTCCATCACGGATGAACAGTTGAAGAAAATGTAGTATATGATGGAGTATTATTCAGCCTTACAAAAGAAGGAAACTCTGCCAGCTGCAACAAGGTTCATCAAAGAACCTTGATGAAATCATGCTAAGTTAACTAAGCCAGTCGCAGATAACAAATACTGCATGATTCCGCTGAACGTGGGGTGTCGAAGATAGTCAAATGCACAGAATCGAAGATTGAATGGTGGTTAGCAGGGGCTGGAGGAAGGCAGGGTAAGAGTAGTTACTAATCAACAGACATAGACTTCACCTAAGCAAAATCAGGAAGTTCTGGAGATTTGCTGAACAACATTGTGCGTGTCGTTAAGAATGGTATCTTTTTTTTTTTGTAGAGACAGAGTCTCACTTTACCGCCCTGGGTAGAGTGCCGTGGCGTCACACTGCTCACAGCAACCTCCAGCTCTTGGACTCAAGCGATTCTCTTGCCTCAGCCTCCCGAGTAGCTGGGACTACAGGCGCCCGCCACAGCGCCCGGCCATTTTTTTGTTTTGCAGTTCGGCCGAGACCGGGCTTGAACCCGCCACCTTCGGTATATGGGGCCGGCGCCCTACTCGCTGAGCCACAGGAGCCGCCCAAGAATGGTATCTTATACACTTCAAAATTTGTTAAGAGGGTAGCTCGCGTGCTGTGCTTTTATAACAATAAAATAATTTTTTAAAATGCAAATATTACTTTGAGGGATGAAAATATTGCCGTTCACTGAATGAAGGAATCCTTTAATAAAGAAATGTCTGGTGAAGGGATGAAAAGAAATTCACATAATGCCACTGCTTCGAGAAGAGATGTGGTCAGCTGACAAGCACCCTTGCTGAGGTCCTCTCAGGGTTAGAGAGGGATTTCACAGCCTCTTCCTGATTAATTTATGGACAGAAGACTCATATTCATTTATAGATAATCCAGTTTACCTTTGTACAGTTCTTTCTAGCAGTCAGTGGGAGATGCCTGGCTATACTTCCTCCTACTCTTTTCTTCTAAGTAGAATGCCTGTAATCCCACAGGTTATCTCCTGAGACCATTCCCTTGCAGTGCCCATGGGAGGGAAGGTGCCTTGCATATGACACAAAGCCAGTTAGAGACAGTGTTGTTATGAAAATGCAAAATTTTTAGTCTCCCAGACTTAGCACACTTTTCTCATTTATGTTCTGTATCTTTTTGATCCTACCTTTGCTGTGTAGAAGCATCCCCAGTGAGATTTCTTGCTCTTTCCCCCAGAAATCATGACACAAACAATAGATAGCAATCCGAGTACCCTCTCTCTTCTCAGGGACCTCAGTCCTAGATCTTCTATGGAAGCTGGGCAGGGTACTACTTCTCACCCTCATCTTAGCACCTGCAGGAATCAGGGGGCAAGTGACCACTCTTCCCCTTGGATTGTGTGGAGGGGGACTTTCTTCTTTAGCAGAATCTCTTAGACTGTCCATTATCTTCAGAGAAATCTATGTTTACTTCAAACATCACCCATGGGAAATGGGGGGCCTGGGCTGATTGCAACGTGTTGCCATTTCTCGGGCCCTCAGATTCCCCCTTTGTGGAATGCACTGGTTGTACTGAATGACCTCTAAAGGACTCCAGGAGCTTAAGAACACCCACAGTAATAACATTCACAAAGGGTCTCGCAGTCACAATGTCGTTTTCCTCCAACAATTAATCTGTGACATTGACATCATCTCATTTTCATAGTCATATATCCAGTTGCAATATGCAACTCTGATCCCTCTAATTCCATATCCCGGTACTCAACCACAAAGAATAATTGTTGCTTGGGTGTGTGGCTGAAACCCTCGGCTTCCTCTGCTGGAGAAGAGGGCACCAATGACCACACTCTGCCTCTATTCCCTCCACCTCTACTCGCTGCCCCAACAGGCCCCAAGATTGACCTTCCAAAGTGAAAGATGAACCTTATCACCCTGTTCTTATCCACCCTCCACGCTGTCCATGGTGAATAGGATGTGAAGATCCCTTGACAGCCCACAGAGGCCTTTGGGGGCTAGCTTCAGTCACCTATACCAGTTTGCTTGCTGGAGACTTTCCCTCTCTACGTGATATCCACACTGTGATGCCTCCTTTCCCCTGAATAAGTCATTCTCTCTCAAGTGGCAGGGACTCCCCCTCCGCGATGCCTGACGGTGGTGCCCCCACATCTCCCCACTGCCCTTGCACTTCCCATTTTGTGAAATACTACACACACTTCAAAGCCAGGCTCGACTGTCACCCCTCCTCGGAAAGCTTTTACTCACTGCCCAGGCAGAATTAATTGCTCTTCATACAGTTCCTTATATATACCTCGGTTATAGCACTTGTCAAGTTAGATTATGATTGTTTACAGTCCAGCCTTGTCCCTTTAAACTCTGAAGATTTCCAAGGTGAGAATCACGTTTTATTTATCTTCAAATAAATCCAACCAGATTTCTCTGCACATAGGAAATAAAAAGTGGACAACAGCGGCCAAAGGGACGTACATATATCACATGCCCATCATGCAATGCTCACAATAACTCCGTAGGTGGGTATTATTACTATACACACTTTATAGGTAAGGAAATTGAGGCCCAGCAATTTAAGGTCACACTAGTTAGTGGTAGATCCAAAACTGAAACCCAGGCATGAACTCAGCCCACGTTCTGAACCAAGAAAGTAAACTTCAAAAGTTCCTGCCTACATCTCTCTCATGGCTGTTATGAGACTCTAACAGGGGAATGTCTGCATTTGTTCTAGACGAGTTCCAACTCTTGGCCACATGGAAGATGGACTCAGGATTTCTCCTTGTTGCTTTCTCCTGGGGTTCTTGAAATAGAAGCTGTTGCTGCTTCAGTGGATGAAAACAGGCCTTTGTAGGTCTGCAATGGTACAAGGAGTCCTGGATTGCCAAAGTTCCAAGGTCCTCAGGCCTCCTAGAATTGGCTCAATTGCTCATTTTCTCTGACACTCAGTCTTCCCTTTTACAGAAAGACAGAGCAAGACGAATTCATCTCCAAAGTTCTGACATTCCACCAACTTTTGATTTTCAGCTTCATCCAAGTGAATGCTGCAGAGAAGAATGTTGACTCTGAAATAAAGTCTGAAACAAGCAAAGGAACAAACAAAACCACACAGCCACCAGGTGAAAGGCCTGTCGATCTCCTGAGACTCACTGGTCCCCTATCTCTGCTACCCTGAAGCTGAAGGCTTATTCGCAGCCACCCTTTCTGGCAAAGACAACCCAGAGGGTAACATAAAAGTTTACTGCCCCATTCCAACAATACGTCTTCTCTTCTCTTCTCTTCTCTTCTCTTCTCTTCTCTTCTCTTCTCTTCTCTTCTCTTCTCTTCTCTTCTCTTCTCTTCTGCTCTTCTCTTCCTTCTCTCCTCCCCACCCCCCCGCTCTTCTTTTCCTTTCTTTTCATTTCATGTCTGTAACTGCATGCTTCTAAATAGCTGGGAAAGTTCCTTATCCAGAGCTTTGAGATCCTGGGGTGTCTGAGCAAGGTAGATCCGAGAAGTCCTTATTCCAACCATCATACAGATGGAAAAACAGAGTCCATGGGAGAGGGGAAGAGGGTGGCTTGAAGACACGCAGTCAGCTCCCCTGGGTTGGGCCAGGATGTCAGGCCCTGACTGGGGGTGCCAGGTCTGCAGAGTACAAAAGGCTCTGTGGCTCCAGGACCTGGGGATTCACGTCCACTCAATGCACGGCCAGCCCCTACATCCAGCGCCTGCCTCCCAATCCCCCGCCTTTGCAGAAGACTGCTTTCAATTAGAGGAGTTAACGATGTCTTGCTTTCAAAGGGTTTTTTAAATCCAGTTTATCTTCCACCCACACACGACGTACATAAAGGCAGGGAGACGGAGCAAGAACAGGGGGAGTGAGTGCTCTCTGGTATTTTCCCACACAGGGGACGTGCCATGAGGTTTCTATTGAATTTCGATTTTACAGATTTACATGCCCTTTTGTCAATCATGGGAGGGAGGAAGTGCTCGTCAAATCTCCAGCCCATCCTCTTCAATTTCCTTTTTCCACCCAAAGGGACCCACCAATGGGCCTCATAGAAAAAGAGGAAAAGAAATAGGGAAGGGGAGGGTGGAGATGCATGCTGACAATAGTGGGCATACACGTGCGCGAGTACACATACACATACACAGAGCCAGGCAGTGTTTCTCAATATTTCTCCTTAGTTCACATTTTAACCTCAGGCTTGCAGTTCCAATGCCAAGTTATTTCCCTAAGAATGGCAAGGGTGCAAGAGGGGCAGACATTGGTTCCTTGATATAAACCACCAAGATCAAGAAGGCACTGCAGCCAGCTCCACCACCTGCCGGCCAGAAAGCCTGCTAGGGGGCAACCGGTCAGGCCATTAAAAGGCCTCGGTGAACCTGGATACTGTAGTGGCCCAGTTGAAATCCAATCACCTCCATAAACAGGACTTTATCATTCCCATCAGATCCAGTTGCTCTTCCAGTGGTGCTCTCCTGGGGAAGAAGGGAAGGGTGCCAACTCTTAAAGACGGTCTACCAGGATGGCGTGCTGCACTTTTCAGTGCCCCATAATAACCCTGAGGGGCAAACATTTCCATCCCCATATGTAAGATAAGGACTCTGAGGTTTGGGAAAGCATCGGTCAGCCTGCCAAGGCTTGGGACTTAAACCCAAGCTGTTCTGACTCTAAGTCAGTTTTCTTCTCTCATAGCTTGACCTCCCAATAACTCTTAGTCCATACTGTTGTGTAATACACTTGCACTGTGGTTTCTGCTCTGTCCATCTGTCTCTGCATGTATGAGGTTTAAGGACAGTGCCTCTGCCTGACTGACTTCTCCTTTTCCTTGGGGTCTAATGCTGGTCACTGGGCTTGGCTCACCGAATGTTCCCTACATTGAACTGATAGGGCTTTTGCAAGGCATATATGTAGTTCACTGGTGATACATTTGATCTAGAAGCCCAGGCCTCCAAGACCTAAACCAATGTGCAGAAATAGTACCAATCACATGCTGCAGGAAAGCCTAGGCCACCGGGATTCATTCCAGGGCGTGGGAAGGCACTGCAACCAGCTCCACCACTGCAGGCCCACGCAAGGCTGAGGTTTATAAATGTTATGATGGCAATGAAAATTGATATTCACAATGATTTCTGTAATTGGCATGATGTATCCCAGAGTCCTTTTGAATCCATTATTTCATTTAATCTTTAGAACCACCCTGTGAGAAAGGTATGACTATTGCCATCCTCCCCATTTCCCAGGTAACAAACTGAGGCTGTGTAACAGGAAGTGCAATGGCTCTTGAGCCCACAAGGCCCATTGAGGCAAACATGTGATGTAAGTGCTACAATTCCCTTGTCCCTTGCCTGGATAAACATCATTAATCAAACAGTACATCCCTGAGCGTAGACCTCTAAATCCATCTCAACAAAACACTGTCGGGAGCCACTCACAATTGGTCCTAGGTGATGAACCCAGTTTGCAATCTTTGACCTTGGTCCTTAGCTCATCAAGGACAGGCATGAAGTTGTGCCTACTACATCTTCAATATTAAGAACAGGAAAGTTCCAAATTAGACATTTTGCAAACTTTGTTGAATAAAAATAATTAACTAATTCCAATAACACTTTCTTATGCCTTCCTTCAGTGGAGGCATATAACAAGCAAATGTAGCTCGAATGTTCCAACTCCAGGTTCAGGGCCTCTCTAGGCATCCTGTAGACCTCTCCTACCTGGGTTTCTCTGTCCTTTCGGACTCCCATCCCTGCTTCTGTCCGAAGGCCTTAATTTCAAACTGAACATAGAAAACATGAAGGGAAATCGAGGGTTAACACACACACACACACACACACACACACACACACCTCCTCCTCCAACCTCTTTTTACACACTTAATAGCAAACGCAAAAAAAGGAGGGAGAAGCCAGGCTTTCTTTTACTGACCATTAGAAACAATTATCACTTTCCCCAGGCCTCCAGAGCAGCTTTCCCCTTTGATGCCTGCCTTAAAGAGATAGACGGGAGGGGGAGGGGTGGATTGCCTTTCTTTCAATTTGAGGATTTATTATTTGGCACCGACAGACAATCAAGCAAAGAAGCATTTCCTGTGTGCAGGGCCAGTGTGTGGAGTAGGGATGCCTCCTTCTTCCCTCCCAGAGTTCTGGAAATAGCAACAGATCTCAGGGCCTCCACCCAGGAGACACTTCCAGATAAGATAGCTTGGCATTGTCCATCCAGGCTTAGGGCTCAGCTCTGGCCTGATTAGCACCTCATTGCCCCCAGGAGCTGTCCCTAACACATCAGGCATTTCACACTCACTAGGGGTTCTAATACCCTCCAGGCCTGAACCTCTTGGAAGTCTGAAATCTTATGATTTGGGGTACACACCCGTAGCCTGATCAAATGGTCATAGAGGAAAAGTCGGGCTTTCAAAGGGAAGAGGATATAAAAATCATGTAAAACATCATTGTTCTATGGCAGAGTAATATTTTTATAGGTGGAGAAACGAAATTTCTTAGAGAAAAAAATGGTTCAGGATCATAGAATTGGTTCATAAGGAACGCTTGTTTAATTGCTTAATTTCACAGACGGAGGTTCAGGATTTCCAGGGAACAGAAAATGGGTGTTTTGACCTTCTTCTAAGAGAAAAGCTTCTGCTAGAGCTTGAGACAGCATTCACAAAGGTGGCAAAGCCAAAGAATTTCATTGCCGCGAATTATGTCCAGCACCTCTGTTCCAAGAGAATTATTTCAATAGGATTCTCATGTTCCCAGAAAGCCAATGCCACTCAGAGCCTGGGTATAGAGGGAGAAACAGTGTGCCAAGGCCACACCTATCAGGAATGGGGGTTGAGGTCTGGCTCTGATCCCTGCCTGTGTTACTTAAAGTCTCTCTCCTCTTCCCAGTCCATTCTACAGATGGGAAGACTGAGGTCCACACAGTATAAGTGATGATCACCATGAGGATCAAGATAATAGCAGTGAAGGCAATGAACATCCAGATGCGTTCACCCCCATCAACACCAATCTCAAGTCACTGTGAAAAGGAGACTCACATCTGCCTGCCTCGTATTTTCTGATGGAGAGGGGAAATGATCACAGTAGCAGTGGCAGTTATAATTAAAATAACGATGACACTAGTCAACAATGTCTGTGGTGTGAAATGCTAATTCTCACTACTCTATGACACAGCCACGGGGTTGGCTTTATCTCCCCATCTTGCAGGCAGGAGGGCCAGGCAATGGGCTGAGCCCATTCCCGGACACCCGTTTTGGAGGCAGTGGGCAGGGGGCTCCAGCTCCTCCAGCTAGTAAATCCTCTAACAAGGGAGAGTGATTAGTGTCGGATGTGGCCAGTCGGCTTTTGTGCTGCTGACAACTGCTGCCATTAAAGGCCTGGCTGGCTCGTTTCACACAGGCCCTCCGCAGGCCTGCTCCCCGTCCCCCTGATTATGCCATTCAGCAGTCACCCAGGACCGCCTCTGAACTCCTGACCCAGCACTGAAAGACTTGGGATCTCATTACTAATCTCTTAAGCCACCTAGTCCTCCAAAATACATCCATTTAAGTTGGAGGCCAAGGCTTTGGGGGTGGGGGGCAGGGAGAGGGGAAGTCTGGCAGGGAGACTTCTCATGACACGGCCGTTTTCCCTCTCTGGAGACTGCGGCCCCAAGCCCTGGGGCAGCTGGCCTGACTGTCTGGCTCAGCACGAGGCAGGCAGGCCTCGGTGAGGGTCGGCGGCTGGGCCTAGAGACAAGGAGGCTCTCAGATGGGAACGGGAAGGACATCTGGGCCCACCTGTTTGTAATTTCAGGGGTGCGAGTGGGGGATGAGGCCTGTGTTTGTTTTAATTATTATTGTTGTTGTTGAAAAGGGAGGAAAAAAAAAATGAGTAGAAACTGCTAACATCTGGAGGCCGCCATCCAGCTTACGTAATCTCCTGTAGCAGAGGAGGAACACGGGACCCCCGGCCAGATGGCCCGTGGGTGACTTCACGGCACATGTACTGCCTACAAGAATAAGATGCTGACAGGGTTAAACGAGCGGGTTGTGAGGCCTTCCTTATATTCTTTTTTCCCCCCTTATACTCTTAAGGAATGAGAGGCTCCCTGAGATCTGTTTTCTTTTGGAAGAATCCATTTATTTATTTTCTCCAGCTGAAGCTCAAATGTTTCTTTTATCTCCCTCATTCATTCATTCATTCACTCATTCACAAACATTTAGTTAGCACTTGCCATGTGTTAGGTTCCTCATTCTAGAGTCAACATGAGGAAAACAGACTCCAAAAAAGAGGTGGGGGAAGCAAGAAAGATAAAAATGTCTTCTCCTAAGTAGCTCCCAGACCCATGAAGGTGGGAAGGGGAAGTAAGCAAGGAGACACTGATAGAAAAACATGGTAGTTCTGTGTTGGAGCTTCTTGTGGGTGGGGGAGGACTGTGGAGAAGGAAGTCGCTGAGGCAATCTGTGCCTGAAGGCCAGGTCTGAAATGCAAAAATCTGAATGTCAAGTGGGCTCTGGAGAGCAGGGACTGGAAGAGAAAAGGCCAGAAAAGGGGAAAAACTGGGCCACAGCTGAGCCATAGCAAACCCAGTTTCCCAGCTGATGTCAACAGCAGAGGCGTGAAGGATGAAGTTTGAGATGATGGACCTTGCTGCAAACACAGTTCTGAGCCCCTCATTTAAAACAAACAAATAAAAACAAACAAACAAATAAGAAGCACTGCAAACGTGTTTTTGAATTTCGTTTTTTACATTTGTGCTTAAAGTAATGAATAAAATTTCACGGATTCTCTATCAGAATATAAAACCAGCGTGGACTCTGGAGCAGATCAGGAGGGTACTGTTACCTTCAACCAGAATACACACTCCCCTCTAGATAAGAACATAGAGCTACAGCTGGTAGTAAACAAGAATTCTGAGGCACTTGCCAGCTCCGGATAAGAATCCTGAAACAGAAGGAATTTTATTTCAGAGCTCAGAGGCATTATCAATTCTAAAGCTACTGTTGAGCACTAAAACACTTCCAAGTTCCAGACTGAAATACCAAGACACCATCTTTCTAGATCAGGTTCTGTTAGTGCTGTCTGCTCTGTAGCCCAACACCCCCAAACTGGCTGTGTGAGACATAGATGCTGAAGATCCCAACACAAATCCAGTGAGCTTTAATCCAAATGCAGTCTCGAGTGCTCTAGAGAGGAATTAAGAAACACAGCCAACTCTGGAGCAAAGCCCTAAAATATGGAAATCTCTACTACTCAGCTCAGAGCCATTCAGACTACCCAAGACTATCTAGGGAAGCCTCCAGACCTCTTTTCGGCCTTTCTCTCAGAGCCCCTGAACATTCATGGGTTAATCAGGAAAGTGTTGACCACAGCCAAGCTCAGGGCCTGGTCACTGAAACCCGTGGTGTTGAGCAGTGGTTAATGGCAGCCTTGACCACACTGGCCTATTCAAAAAAGGTCAGAGGAGTGATTTTTCACTTAAAAACATCTGTGTCTTGAAAGAACAAGACTTTCTCAAGTTCATAAAATGAGGAGTTTCCAGGTTGTTGCTTGTGTTCCCCCCTCGCTCTCCCTCCCGCTCTCTAGCTTTCCAAATTAAGATACGTGTGTTCCAGATTGTGTCCAAGATGAAGTAGAAGTCACATTACCAGCAGGAAAACCCCACTAGATGCCAAGAAGATCGTGCAGAGTGCACTGTCCCTGCCTCCCGCTTCTCACTGCAGGCCTCAGGGTTCCCCCAGGCCCCTCCTGCACCTTGGTGAGCAGGGCTGGAAACACTGTGTGACGGGCTCTCTCCTCTTTGCTTTTGAAAAGGAAGCAGAGTTCTCATCTGGGATGCCTCAACCTTGATTTTTCCTAAGGAGAGGCTCCAAAAGAGGAGATGACATATCCAACAAGCAAGAGGACAGGGGCTGCTTGTGCTTTTAACAGTGTCCTGCCAACCTCCCTGCTCAGATGAGGATACTCATTCTTAGGATCAAAGGTGGTATTTCTCTCTGGCCTGCCCTCAGGTGTCCAGTGGACATGGCTGGCTTATATATCTAAGGAACTGGGACCTTCCAGAGTGATGTTTTTCTCCAGTGGCAGGCTTGGCCAGGGCAGCACACATCTGCACAAAAATAGGGTGTTGAAGCAGCTGTTTGCGATATCGTCCCTGGGAATCTGGAACCCATGGAGGGAACTCCTCAACAGCTCCTGCACCTGCCACATGTCCGAACCTTCCCCTGTGCTGTGGAAGGCACACACATTTTAAAGTCAAAGGCATGTGGGTATTAACAGGAGACCTTTTTTGCCATTCATTGACAGCAAGACTTTGAACCCTTAGCTAAGTCTACATTCCTCCATTGCAAAATGAGATAACGGCACCTTCCTTGGAGGGTTATTGTGAGGCTTAAAAGAGCTTTTACACATGCAAGTATTTAGACGCACCCTATACGCTGAGAAAACAAAATTATATTTTGTTTCTTCATCATTCTCAGCTTCTTTCTTTCTGGATTTAGAGGGAGATGGTCCTGGATTCAAACCCAAGACTTCCCTGCTCCTCTTCTGGCCCACCTGTAGAAACCTGGGTGAGTACCTGACCTTTATGAGTATTCATTTACTCCTCTGTAAAACAGGGAAAAATTACAGCAGCTACCTCCTTCCAGGATGTTGGCACATTGAAATGTGTGAAAGTAGTGTAGAGTTCCTGACATGGAGTGATTACCCTGATGGCTAAGCCATTGACATTGCTCCTGTTTATATTATTATTACATTTGCTGTTTACGTTATTATTATTACTGCCATTTATTATCAATGTGGAGTCATTCCTTTTCCTCTCTCTCTTAATTCCATCTTCCTTCTCCCCTTTTCCCTGCACCTCTCCTTCCTTCCTTCTTTCTTCCTCAGGTTCCTTCCTATCCTCCTGTGCTGGGCCTCTTGAGAAGGACCTGTCTGAAGGCACACTCTCAAGCCAGAAAGACAATACCTTAGGTTTCTGCCCCTCTTTGCGCGAGGCTAATCTCAGGGGCTTCCTGAGATCCCAGGCTTTCCTGCGATAAAAGGTCGGACCTTTATCCCAGGGCTCAGCCTCCAGAAGCTGCTTTCAACCTCTTGCCCAAAGCTATTAGCAAAGTAAAGGGAAGACATATTCATAAATATTTCCCATGAGGCTACTATGTGCCACCGGGCTCTGTTCCTGATGCTTAGAACACACAGCAGTGAGCACACAAAAACAGTAACAACGAAAACACTTCTTGTTGAACACAGAAATGTACATTGCTTGCTGTTGCTGTCTCGGGGAGTGGATTGTGGAGACACAAAGAACAGAGAGAATACTGGGTTTCTCAGGGCCTCTTCCTCCCCCAGTTCACACGATGGCACTTGCCTGATTTGTGACACAAGGGATGAAGTGGGGATATTGGAAGTTTGATCACCTATGGTATTAACAGGGGACCATAATAACCTGGCACCAGTCATGGACATACTCATAGATGCTGATCTGTGTATTTCATCTGACTTTAAAGGAGCTATTGTTTCTAATAGTTTCATCTAACGAATCCATAAACCTGCTCGGAGTGCTCTCCATGCAGTAGACCCCGTGCTAGGCACTGGAAGGACTTAAGGGTATAAGGTTGAGGCCAAATCTTCAGCTGCTCACAGGTCATTTGGTAGAAAAGCTGCAGACGCAGTCATGCACACTAAATGCCGGCTCGTGTTCAGGCCCATCAGATGAATCTAAAAGCATCAAGAACATCAGAGAAGATTGAACCTGCTCACGGGCTGACCTTGTCAGGACAGGGGTATGGAAGAGGAGCCCCTTGAGCCAGGGGCTGTGGGGCAGTTATTAAGCCTTAAAGAGGTAGAGGAGCAAATGATGATGTTTCCAGGCAGGAGAAAAAAGAAACTCCAAGCCATGCTTGAAATCTCAAGTCAGCCCATTCTCCCTGGAACATGCTCCTTAAGCAATTGGCTGTGATGCCAAGTGGGCACCAACTATGCTTGAGACTCTTAGATGTCACAGGCCATGAGGAACAGTATAGAAACCTTCACAGTTGACAGCTCCCTGAGACCAATAGTTCTTGGGAATGATAGAGAATCGACTCTAAAGGAAAAAAAAAAAATCCTCCAGTGAGAATTTATGCAGTACCAAAAGATTTAAGACATTGAATTATGGTGGATTAGTTTATCATCTCTCACTCTGAGAAAGACAGAAATGTCACTTTAAAAGTAGCCTTTGGAAAGGTGGTGTGGTGTAGGAAGAAGTTCACAGCCTTTGGAGCCAGAAAGACCTGGATATACTTCCTGTCCTGCCATTTGAAATAGGGGCCTTGTGTGAACCTTGGCTTCCCTGTCTGTAAAATGGACACACAGTCCCACTACACATGTTGGTTATAAGGATTTAGTATAGTGACTGGATTGAATGAATGTAGGCTGCATTTTCTTCCAAGCACTGTCTCATGTGCTTTCTGTAGCTATCTTATGAAATCCTCCCAATCTTTACTTAGTTATTACCTGTACTTGACAGACGAGGAGACTCAGGCCCAGTTAGACTAAGTAATCTGCCCCAGACCTCATTGCATTTGCGTCACAAGCTCTGTCCAATAGGGCAGCCCACTGTCCCCATGTGCATACCACAATTTAAATGAATTAAGATTAAAAATTCAATTCCTCAGTTTCATGAGATATGTTCATAGACTCAGTACCATAGGTGGCTAGCGGTTATCATACAGGACATGCAGGTGGAGAAGATTTCCATTGTATAGAAAGTTCTAGTGGGCATATGGTGTAGAGCCAAGGTTCTTAGCACTGACCGAATTCTGCCTCTCTGGAACATGAACTCCAGACCAGGGCTCCCCGGTACAGGTCCGGTTGTCTCCTCCCTCTCATTTCATTGAATTGATATTCTCGTCCTGAAGCCCTTGCTGACAGACTGCTGTACTGCGCACTTGGGCGTCACCCAGGTAACATCCATATTCCTGAAAGCAGGATCTTGCCAGCAGACCAGATCTCTCCCAAACCTACACCTCCCTGAGGGCCTCTCTCCCAGGAAGGACAGAAATGCAAACATCAGCCAAATGTCCCCCTTTTACTCCTTGCACATATAGACCCAATTTGGGAAAGGGTCCCAGGGTGGGCAGAAGTCAGACCTCCTGGCATAGCAAGCTACTTAGCAGGGGTACCTCTCGGGGCCACACTGATTCCATTCTCCCTTCTCCCCTCCTTGTACAAATAGACGCAAGACCTCTCCTAGTGCGTGACTCTAGCTGAAGAATTAGGTGGGCTTTCAGAAATCCATGGCTGAGGTGGACGAGGAGGTAGGAGACCCTTTCTGTTCTCATTTTATAGATGACACATCCGGGCTGATTTATTACAGTAAGGATAGACAGAGACAAAGAGTAGGCAGTAAGGGGCTTGAAGAAACAAACAAAAACAAATAAACACACATGCAAACGAAAATAAAATCTTGTGCACAGCCAAATCCCAACTCCCTTCACAACCCCATCCTTTGGGCCTAGCTTGAGAAAGTTTACTTTCAGACTTAGAGAAATGAGCATGTGGTTTTGGGGACAGAATTCAATACCGTTGGAGCTGCAGGCCCGGCAAGCTTGACTGGCCTGTTGCTTCCTAAGTGCACGACAGCCCCAGAGACTGAACGCTGTTTACATATTTGACATGTTTCTTGGGTACAGAACATGAAACTAAATTACACAGCAAAGGCCATGCTGGCTGAACGCCGGTGACCCCACTTAAAACAATAATAAAAAAAGAAAGACAAAGAAAAGAAAATGAAAGACATACACGGAAAATGGTCTTAAGAGAGCCTAAGCAAATGACGGGGAGAGAAGGAAGGTTTCCAACCCTGAAGCTGAGATAAAGAAAAGAGGATGCAGACAATGAAGACAATGACTTAGGGCTGGGTCAGGCCCGGAGGAGGAGGGAAGACAATGGCCAGGAAATCGTCCTAGATGGGCTGGTGGGGAAAGGCTAGCAGGGCTGTGCCTGTGGGCCATGGAGAATCAGTGGAAGCAGCCCCAAACCACAAAGCCTGGCTTGCTCTTGAGCTTCAAGTCAAGCGGTAACTGACAAGGAAGACTCCTATTCCCTATTCCCGTGAGACCCTCACGTTCCACGTGGCACCTTCCCTAATCAATCGTGTCTGTTGTAAGCCTACAAATACTAGACCCACCCTCTCTTTGCTTTCCTCTCTTACAAAGGTTTGTTCCTTCACCAGACTCAATTTACTTTGGAATAACATGCTTTCCTAGGGATGTGCAGTGGGTATGCGTGATGTCTAGCAAGAGGTAGGCATGCCCTGTACACTTTATATATGCTAGCTCATTGTGCCTTGGTGACCAGCAGAGTTACAGTAGACCCATTGTGAGCATGAAGAGAACTGAGGCTCAGAAAAGTGAAGTCATTTACTCACCAAACATTGCACAGCTGATAAAAAAACAGGACTCAGTTTGGTCTTTCTGGCTGTAAAGTCCCTGCTTCTTCTATGTAAAGGCCACACTATAGGTGTTTATTATTTTTTTAAATGTCCCCTATATGCTTAACTGAAAAGAAAAATGTTTTATGTAACTTCCCCTTCTGCACAGGCTGATCCTTTCTTCTCAAAGTACCTCCCTTTACCTTAACTCCATTTTCCACCTATCACGGCACTTTGCCAACATTTGTCTTTTCTCCTTGAGAGAACCCATGCTGGAGTCTTCTTTCCTCCATAGCGTACTACATATAGCTGGAGTGGGGTGGCCGAAGGTCTGTCTCAATGTCTACCCATTGCTGAAAATGATGCTTTGAATGTAGTAGGTTCATAAGATTCCATCAGTTTTGAATCTGATTACGAGGACTATTTCACAACAGATGAGATGTTCAGGGAAGCTGTTTAATCAAAGTGAAATCTTAATTTAGTGATGTGAGACCCAGAGACTCAAAATCTCTCACTCTGCTTAGATTTCTGTGCCTAAAAGACTACTCTCTTAAAAAAAAAAGTTCCACATGTTGTTCCTAATTGGATTTGTCTCTCAGTTGCCAAAACTTCATAGGCAGACAGCAGTGTTTCTCTACAAATCTGTCAGTTGCTACCAGAAGGAAAACCACATTTCTGGATCAACTGCCTCATCCCTGACAAGCACCTGCCACATCGCTGTTATTGCCTCAGTTTTACAGAGAAAAAATTGGGTGGTGGCAAAGAGAACTGACTTCCCAAAGTTTCACAGCTGGTGAGTGGTGGAACCTAGAACTGGAAATCATGTTCATTTGATCAAAAAATCTCATTTTTCCCCCCTCTAAACTGCCATCACGCAAAGATTTTCAGACTGAATCCCAGGACTGATCACAGGGTCTGGATATTTTTAGGTTTGAATAAATATTGAAAGGGTAAAGGAGTGAACGATGGAGAAAATAGAAGGAACATCTAGAAAATTCCTTTGGTGGGACCCTGCAAGGTTCAGTAGTTTTAAATCATCTCCTAGCCCAATGTCTCCATGACATTTTGAGGTGGTTACACCAGCCAACTCAGGGGGCTCCTGTTTGATGCAGGCTCTAATTTTACTCTTCTGGATGGATTTTTGGATGCCCTACATCAATGGGACAGGATGAAATAGACCATGGTACTTTCTGTTCCATCTCCTTAGATGACTTGCACATGTGTTCTTGAAAAATTATTCAGAAACCACCAGGAGAAAGCAGATCCCTTGGGTATTTGGGAAAACTGCTTGGACTCTTCTCCAATGTTTCAGTGTGTTCCTTTTCTCTCCTCTTTCCATCACTATCAACAGAGGCTGTCCCCCTCCACTAATGACAAGGTTCAGATGCTTTCAGCAAGGCAACAGCAGCCAGAGTGGGCAGGGAAGAGACAACCAGCCCTTGGAAGGCACTTCAGCACTAGGTGCAAACAATGTCATCTAAAGAACATTGGGAGATTGCTTATCAATGTGACATTTTCAATTTCATTTTAATGTAAGCCCAGTAGACCGATGTTAAGACTAGAAAGTAAAAGAAAGAGCAACATTGATGAGACTGTCCATTAACCTGAGCCCATGCTGCTTCACTTTCAGACAGGAAGAGTAAGACTACCCTTGCTAGGGTTGTTGCAAAATATATGAGAAATCATGTGCTTCAAACCCTGAGCACAGGACCTGGCATATGGCGGTGTGCAACTCATGTCAGTTTTCTTCTCCCAGTCATCATCTGACCATGTCAGCCCCTCCTTCAAACTGAAACTCAGAAAAGCTCCTCATTGCCCTCAGGTTAAAGTGACCACCTTTCCCAGCTCATCACTCTTGACTTCCACTTCCTTCTCTTTTCTTTTTGAGACAGAGTCTCACTATGTTGGCCTGGACGTCACAGCTCACAGCAACCTCAAACTCTTGGGCTTAAGCGATTCTCTTGCCTCAGCCTCCCAAGTAGCTGTTGACTTCCACTTTCTTTTTGGTCTTTGGTCTCTCTCTCTGGATGTGCCTCTCCCCTGCCTTCATATTCTCTCTCCCCCTCTCTCCTCCAACTATCTCTGTCCTATCTCTCAAGTGATCCCTCTAGTTGAAGCTTAGCAATCACTTCCCCAGGAAATACCTTGCTGCCCTCCCCTGGAACCCCCTGTCCGAGCACTCCCTATACACTGTATCATAAGTTCACGTATAAAAGTTCCTCACCCTTGTGTCCAGGGAACACACACATCTTCTGATTCTCCGTTACCAGCATTTCTAGGTTCCCCGTGAATAGCACATGGCCTGGGACAAAACTGTAACCTGAGCAGAGATTCCTCTTCCATCCTATTAGCCTATTTATGCTTTTCTTCCTTTCCTCCCATACCCCAACCCCAATAATTAGGCCTCCATCCCTAAATCTCAGAAATCTTTTTTTTTTTAATTTTTTTACTTGCATGGCATGGTGACTTAGAACACTTCCAGTGTTTCTTGCCTTATTTCTGTGCATGCATTTTAGAAGACTTTCTCGAGGGCTTAACGGCAAAGAATGGATGCCAAAAAGCTAGAGATGTAGGCAGTAGCTCAGAAACAGAGGGCCGTGTTTAGGGTACTGGGGAGAGCGTGCTCCCACTCTCCTGGTACTCCTTAAATGCAGACCACGTAGGAAAGACACAGAGGACACCAGCTCTTCTCGCTTGTTTTCCCACAGCAGTCATGGAAGCAGGCTTGAGCTGCTTGCTCGGGGACCTAGGTTCCTGCTGTGAGCACAGTGCCCTGCACCTTGGTTCTTCCCCGTACAGGGGCAAGCACTAAAACTAGTCTCTCTGCTTTCCGAGCCTCAATGTCCTAATCTGTAAAGTGAGAACGTTGATTCCCGTTTTTATAGTAGTTTCAGAAGAATTCAAGGAATTTGGTGCATAGCCTGGAAGAACTTGGTAAATGTTATTTTTAACATTTGTCTAGGACCTTCTAAAAAAAGGCAAAGGACTCTTCTGTCCTACATGTTGGCTCCCACCCCTGCTGGCTGAGTCAGCCGAGAGCAGTGTGGTCTCTTCCTCAGGGAAACTCCCCTAGATCTCACACTCTTGGGTCATTGGCTCCTATCCCTCTGTTTACATGTCAAGGTCCTTGAGGGGCAGCACCAGAACCAGCCCTTCTCTGGAGCTTCTCTAAGTGCTTGCTGAGGTTCTGGGTCCCCAGCAAACATTGGCTGACTCGATTATATTTCATTCAAGAAAATGTTGACTGAGCTTTTGTACCGTGTGGGTCACTGCAGCCAGCTCTGGGGTGAGGATGTGGAAGGCGAGGAGGTAAGACTCACCTGAAGAGCACAGGAAATTAACACTTCTGCTATTCAATAAGGGGAAGAAACTTAGCATTGCCACTGGGCGGACTCGCTTCTGCCAGGTGGGCGTTATCTACCTTCATCAGGTAGGTCTCACCATTCCCACGTTCTACAGGAGGACACCGCGGTTCCCAGAGGAGTAACCTACTCCAATTTCCCAAGTAAGACTAGAAGTTCAAAGGGCAAAGAGAGATCGACACAGTTGCCACTTCACCCCATTTCCCCATGCTCTCTCCCTCACGTTTCACAGCATAGGACTCAAATATATTTCTATTAGATCAAATAGATAAATAATGAATATGCAAATTGTTGCAACACAAGACTTGCTATGATTTTTGTCTCCAAAGGGAAAGAAACTACTATGGGTGTGCCAAGGAATAATAATGGTAACTCAAAGTGAGGTGGTAAACTACTGATAATCTCAACCATGAGTTAATAGAATATAACATCAGTAACAAGGAAAAGGGGGAGGTGCCCGGTTCTCACCTGAGCTCTAATGTGGAATCTTCTCTTTAATCAGCAGCTCAGCCTGAGTGCCATGTGGTGGGGACTTCTTACATATATCGCAAGGCTCTGCATGCCGCCGTGGGGAGTTCTCATTCTTAGAAAGGTTTTCTTTACTTTGGCCCTCACACAGCTGCCCTGGAAATGCTTAGTCTAAGTTTTACCCTCAAAGCATTAACCAAATAAATTGGTTGGTTGACTGAAGGGCTGTAATCCCTAGGAGAGCTCTGTAAATTCCAGATTGTCTTAATATTTCCATTTCTTCCTCAGATCATTGCAAAGGAGGGAGGAGCCTGAATGGACTTGGGGGCTTTGGTAGAGATGTCGGGGCTAGGGGCAGAAGGGAGGAATATCTACATCTCTTTTTGGCAGCCTTTTGTGCAAAGCATTAGAGAAATGTGAACCATGGAGACAAAATCAGAACAGGATGAGATCTTTGCAAGCTCTTAAACTAACCCAGGTTCTGAGGTTCCCACAAGGGAGATAACTTGATTTTCTCGGTTCATTCCCATTTTTGTTCTGTCTCAGGAACTTCTTGATTCCAGCTGGGCCAGGAAGGTGCACGGCCAAAATATCCAAAGAATGTCTCCTGTTATGGGACGTTCAGCCCCATTTGTACAACCAGGAAGTTTCGATACTTCTGATAACGTCTGACAACGAGACTTGATGTCCTTGCTTTGCTTTGCCCTTAGCAACTTTGGGAGTCTGGTTTGAGGAGAATGGATGAGGGAGCCCACACATCCTTAGAAGTGGCAGGCTTATCTGAAAGCAAAACTGAAGTTTTGACCAATAGTCTAGACCTGGGTAGCACGGTGAGTGTAGCTTGTTGGCAGAGTCATAGAGATCTGGCAGAGTTTCTATAATAAGGCTGCACCTCCCTCTGAAATTCTCACACTTCTCACACACTTTGCACAGTGACAAGATCTGAGCCTGGGTCTTTTACTTCTTTAGTTTCTAACACAGATCGAGGCACATATCCCTAAGTAAACACCTCCATTTGTTATTTTTACAGCATCAGGGAAAGCAGAGAGTGAGACAAAACTGGATTGCAAAGAGGAACTGAGAATGACTTGTTCATTTCATCACTCCCCAAGTTCACAGAGTGTTCCAGAGAATACAGAGGATCAAGACAGAGGAGAGCGCGGCCTGAATTTGAAGGTGTGGGTGCTGACTCTGTTGCAGGAGAAGTCCAGGACCTCATGCTGTCTTCATGGTGGCCCTCCACACTGACATCTGTCCATCTGGACTCTCTCTGTTTCCTAGTGAAGTTTTCCAGGAATCTAGTTACTTTCAACTTTGGAGTATAACCTCATGTTCCCAAGCTCCACTGTCATCTTCCATGAGACTCTTCAGATCCTAGGCCTTCCCCTTGGGGGTTATGTGACTTATTGGGGAAGGCCCTGTACTTCTCAGTTTCTCTGGGTTCCAATAACCAATAATGTTAACCTTGAAGAATGGCCAGGGAATTGGCTATCAGGTTTACGTGCCCAGCACAGTGGCTGGTGGACTCCTGGCTCCTCTCTCTATGCTCCTTTATCTCTTTGCCTGCTTTCTCTCTGAACCTGTGCTCCTATGAGGCCTATTCGTGGATGGCCTTGGGGTGTGTGAGAGAGAAAACAGGGAGAAAGAGAGAGACAGAAGGAGGGAGAAAGGGGGAGAAAGATGGAGACAGTGTGTAAGCATGTGGGGGAACATGAGGAGTGTGTGGTCCATCTTCCTATTTATTTCTGAGTCCATTTCTAAAAGCCTCCCAGCCCTTCCTCTCAAGCTATCAACATCTACACCGGAGGCCCTGACAGGGTGAAAATTAACTACCAGTCTCCTGTAATCACTGTGCAAGGTAATGAAGGGCATGGTTATGCTGCCTCCTCACTCTCTGTCGTCAGGAGGGAGCTACGTTTGCACCTCAGGAATAGCCTGTACCTTGAATTACACAGGCTGTGTGTGTCAGTGCGAGTGTGCATGCATGTATGTGTGCAACCACATCTGGTGCTCAGGTGTGTGTGTGTCTGTGTGTGAATCACTTCCAGCTATTCGCTTTCCGATGAGGAATTCAGGAGACTTTTGTTCTGCCTGGCTCTGCCTGGCCCTACACCCAGCCTGCACACATGTCCCCCTCCTCTGACCCTGTATTCTCCAGTGAGCTGATCTCATTATGGCAAATTTAGTTACAGCTGAAGTCTCCTTGTAACAAAGATTATGTCCAAGCCCAGAGTAATGGAACCTAGTCGATTTCATTAAAATAAAATTGGTTACAATGAATAATTCAATAGGATGATTTTGTTTCCTCATCTCCTCTTTGTAGATCGAAGAGCTAGTATTTATAACGATTTTTTTTTAAATTGGATTTTTGTTTAGGAAAAGACAATCAGCCATAATTTCTGACAGCCCCCACCTTACGAGATCGGAATGATTGCCCCAAGAAGCCGCTTTCAAATGCTAAGACCAAAATATTCTTTCTGTCTCTTTCTCACATTAGCAGTAATAACCTTTGGGTGGTTTCTAAGCACAGCTGCTGCCTCACCTCTTGCCCCTCTGAGGTTCTGAGTGGGTTAACAATTCTCTTGTTTGAGTGATGCTTTTTGAATACTTCTAGGAACTGGGTGCTAGTGCTAAATTTGGAATTCCTGGTTCTCGTGCTGTCCTCAGCCCTGTTGTTCCAAAGAAGGACATGCAAGAAGAGGGGACAGAGATAAATGAAGATCAGACCTGCTCTCTACGAGCGCCAGCCTAATGGGGAAGCCAGACACACAAACAGATACTTAGTGTTCAGCCTGATAAATGCAGCCACGCAGATGAGTTCACCCAGTGCAGACGCCACACAGGGGCAGAATGAGCTCTCACCATTTATGTGTACATCATTCATTCCACCTCTCATTCATTCAGGAGGCTGACACTGTACAGGAGAGACATCAGCAAATGCCATGTCCCTGTTTCGTTACCCTCTCCTAGCAGTCTTCAAAATTAAACACAGACAACAGGCGGGGTGTGGCAGTGGCTCATGCCTAGAACTTTCAGAGGTCAAAGCAGCAGGACTGTTTGAGCCCAGGAGTTTGGGACCAGCAAGAGCAAGAGAAGGAGCCTGTTTCTATAAAAAAAAATTTGTTTTAATTACTTGGGAATAGATGCATACATTTGTAGTCTCAGCTACTTGGGAGGCTGAGGTAGGAGGATCACTGAAGCCCAGGACTTAGAGGCTACAGTGAACTGTGATGATCCCACTGCACTCTAGCTGGGGCAATAGAGGGAGATCCTGTCTCAAAAAAATAAACACAAAGGAATCAGTGAAAGATCTAATAATGTAAACACAAGGAAAAAAATGAACGAAGAGATGATCAAATAAATGCTATTGTTAAGAAATGAAGTGGTGCTATCTTGAACCTCCCCCAGTGATTCCTCACTAGGCCGCAGAACATTTCATATTACTCTTTCATCTGAAGGCCAAACCTACCCCGTTGAACCTGCATCCACGAGGCAAAATTACAGAGGAGTGTTAGAGAATAATGGCTCATTTGCAAGGCCAGGAGGCACACTGGTCTCAGAGCCGGCCAGTAGGCCAGGCAGGCAGAAGCGCTGAGTCATGTCTCTGGGAAATGGGAGTCTCCGAAGAAGGCAGGTGCTTGCCTGGCAGGATAATTGGAAAGGGAGCTCTGGGGACAGCATGGCCATCCTAGAATCACATAAACTCTGGTAGCCCCAAAACTCTAGCTCCCTCGGCTAGGCTGTCAGTCCTCCCGGGAAGAGCTGTGGCACATAAATAGTGCAGTAGGGGACTGCAGAATGAGTCACAGCTTCTTAGAACTGCGAAGATCCTTGGAGATCACCGGACTCAAATACTGTCTGTTTTAAGAATGGGGAAAATATGGGACCCAGAGAAAAGGTGAATCTAGTCTAGGTCCACATAACAAATAATGGGAGGGTTACTGTTAATTCAGGGAACGCATAATGTGGCACCCCCCCAAAAGTGGGACTTTTACAGTGAATTTATTCTTACCTCTTGGAATTCCAGGGGTATATGCAAAATAGAGTTATTTCCCCAAATATGAATTATAACAGGCAGGAAATGAAAAAGATTATCATCACCCGTACGTGCTCATCGTATTCCTTGCCTCAAGGCACTTGCCCATGTTGTTTCAAATCCTTAACATGGGGTACTCACGAGGCCCTACCATTGCATTTGGCTAAAGATAGGCTCATGTGGCCACATTTGATGACTCTGCCTTTGCAGTGGGCAGCTTTGACAGGTATAGCAGAGATTCCAAAGGTCTACAGGAAATGCTGCACATGGCTGAGATGTTACCTGGGATGCTGCTGGCTGTCCGATGACAACCCAGCCTGGGCATTGCTGGTCTTGATGGGATACTGACACATTGGATGCCCATTGGTCCAGGAACCCCTGCGGCGTGTAGACCCCACAGTCTTTAATGCTAGTTCTTCGTTCAAACTCCTCACACACTCCATCACCATCATGGAAATAGCACCGGCTCGGTTCCTCTGCAGGAGAGAATGGACACAGAAGGGGAGAGATTACATCGATATTTGTGCTTTGGCCTCAGCATTCATTAGCGACTGTGGAATCAGACAACCTACGCCATCAGCACTGCCAAGCCCATCATTGCTAGTCGCAATGGAATATTACCCAGCCTCAAAAAAGAAGGCAGCCCTGTCTCATATGCAGCAACGTGGATGAACCTGGAGGACACTATGCCAAGTCAAACAAGCCTGCTGCAGAAGGACAAATACTGCCTGATTCCATTCAGGCAGAAAGGGAAAAGGGGAACCGGCTGTTCAATGAGTATGAAGATTCAATTATGCAAAGTAAAAGCATTCTAGAAATCCACTATATGACCCTGTATTCCAGGTTATCAATACTGTAAAGTACACCTAAAATATGTTAAGAAGGCAGCTTTCCTATTGCGTGCTTATCTGTCACAGCACAAAGAAAAAATTCACAATACTTTCAATCTTCGTTACCCCAAGTGAGCCTCGCAACAACGTTGCGCAGAAGGTGCTGTTATTTTAATCTTCCAAATGAGGAAATTGGGATCTTCTGTCTCTTTAATAATTTTCCCCAAGTTCTGCAGGATGTTAACACCAAATGTGGGTGTCCAACTCTGGTACTCACTTTCCATGTTCTGAGTACATTAGCTGACACCACGGAACGTCACAGGTGCAAACTAGGGCTTATTTAACTCCAAGAGGACTTCAGTGTTGCATACAAAAATGAGCTAATCTACCAGAGAAATCAGCTTCAGTCCTGGCTCTGAAACTAAAGCACTCTGTGACTTTGGATAAGTCTCTTTCCCTCTCTGGGCTCAGTCAGAACAGAGAAGGGGGTCAGATTAGTAGGATTCCAAGAACCTTTCCCGTTTAATGCTCTGGTCTTCTAAGGGTTTCTCAGATACCTTAGAAGTTTCGGTCAAAGACCAAGGGACTTCTCAAGGTCTCGTGTCATCCAGACCACAGCAAGCATTTCTGCTTGTCGTGATTACAGCCGGAACTGGCTGCCATGATGCTCGCTTAGCTGCAAGGACAAAGATCACAGGAGCACAAAGGCTGCAGTAGGAGGCCATCTAAGCAGGTGTGACCTATGCATGTTTCTTGATGTTTAACACAGAGCAGGACAAGAAGAAACCTAGATGTGGCCATCCAAAATAGATCATCCTATCTATCTTTTAATAACTCTAATATCAGCTCTTCTCTGCTTTTTTCCCCAAGTTTTCTAGGCAAAGCTAAATACCCCCTCCTGGATAGTGCTTGTGGTATAAAGAGCCACACTTTAACCCTTGCCGCACTGTGCTGCTCTCAAGTCCCCAGGTTGCAGCTCATCTGAAAAATTTTGAGCTCCCTGAAATGCTGTCCCTATCTAGTGTCTTACACTTGTCATGTGATTTATAGTCTAAACAACAGCATTTGAGAGTGATGGTGGTGGCTCAGTGAGTAGGGCACTGGCCCCATATGCCAGAGGTGGCAGGTTCAAGCCCAACCCCGGCCAAAAACTGCAAAAAAAAAAAAATTATGTCCAGTCAACAGGCAAATATCCTGAGAAAATCCTGAGTATCTCAGGCAAATCAGAATCAGGAGTCACCCTAAGAATCCTGCATAATCTAGGCTATCCTTCAAAAGAATGAAGCTCTGCACAGGGCACTGAATTTAGGGCCAAAGACCAGGGTTTAACTTCTGCACCTTAGATAACTAGGTAACTTTACACAAGCAGCTTCACTTTTCAGATTCTGCTTCTCCAATTGTACTGAAGAAATTATAGTCCTGGCCAGGATAACCACAGCTCTCATAGGAAATGAACATAAATGTGCTTTGTGGATTCTAAAATAATCATGGAGAGTAAAAATATTCTTGTTTTAAGGGGTTGACTTGTTCCTGAGTGGTTGAAGTAAATCAGCTTGTGAAATCAGTACTCATTGGAAGCAATTTCAAGCCACATTCCCTTAGCTAGAAGAAGCCTGGGTCAAGGAGAAATCAGACTTGGATTTCTATGATGCTGACTGTCCGGAAAAGGAGTCATTGAATTCAGGGGCAGCAGAATGTTGAGCCCCTTCCAAGTTCTAAAATCCTTTGTTTATTTCTGCAAACAGTTTACATAGTGAAATACTATCAAAAGAGCCAGAATAAATCAATTCTTTATAATTCAATTATTTAAGGATGGATTTAAGCCAGCTGAGGACTCCAGCGACCAGTAGCATGCCTAGCAGTTTGACCATGAAAAGAATACAGGCTCAGCACTTTTCAGTAGCTCCAGCCTCTTGGCGAACTTGGCCAATTTACATATAAAGTGACTTAGGCCCAACTCAAGAAAGACCAGCCATATATCCAGACTTTACTATTTAGAAACCCAATAAAGGGGATTGCAAAGAGCATTTTGACATTAGACGAAGGTATGTTCGGATCTCAAGCCTGCTACACATAAGATGTGCAGGACTTAGATAAAATAACCCAACTTCTCTAACCTTCATTTTCCTCATTAAAAAAGAAAATAGAGGTAATGATATTTGTCTAGTATTGTTGCCACAATTGCATAAAAGTAGGTGTGCAAATGCAGTTCCTTCACCCATTTTATACAATGGAAAACCGAGAGCTAGAGGAAGAGCATCCAAGTCTCAGACAGAATTGGTAGCAAAGCAAGAAGTCAGAGCTCCGCCTCCTCACACCCTGCAGAGAAATCTCCCCCTACACACAGAATCTGCATAAGGATGAAAACACAACCTCTGGAGAATAAGATCAGGGGGTTGCCTGACTCTCAGCACCATTCCCTCTCCCTCCCATACAAAGACAAATAAGCTAAGAATACAGAAAGATTTATTCTCTAAGATGACTTAATTCACTTCCTTGGGCGGGGGCGGGGGACTCTCAGAATGGCAGGAATTGGGGCTAGAGTTGAGTTCCCATGAAGGCTAATTTCTTCCTGATTTTGTTTAAGGCCACAAGAAACCTGTGTGCTCAAACTCAGCAGAGCCTGAGAATGGAGGAGAAGCAGAGATAGATATAGGTAGGTGAGTAGGTATATAGATAGGTAGATAGGTTAGAAGAGAAAAAAGAAATGGTGTCAGAATCCCAGAGAAAGGGGAGCTATAGAGATGCCTGGTTTCTTCCCCAAGATTCTGCTGACAAAGCTCTTGTGAGTCCCTTTTTTAAAATAACATCCTTGGATTCTGCTATTCAGTTTCTGCTGCTACTGGTGTCCCCGGGGCCCGTCAGCTCCATCTGCCAGTCCGCATCTGGGGAATTCTCTCTCTCTACTCCCTCTGCCCCAAGCACTGAGGAGAACAGAGTGAAGGATGGAATACAAATGCGTGGCCAAGAAACACAAAGACAGCAGCAACAAAACAATAAGGCAAAACTGGCCTTCTTGTTTTCATTACATCAGTTTATTGGGTGTACTTCATGCTGCTGGCACCAAGCAGGCTGCAACGAACAGTTCGAAGTCCATACCAAAGTCAAATTGTTAGCCTGTCACTCTGACTTCCAGGTATTAATAGTAGCTAGGTGACATCAATATCAACACAATTCATTGCAAGGAATATTGTGAAAATTATATACATACAAATATATAGATACACGCACACATGCAAACACACAGACTTTTGATAAATATTTGTTGAATGAATGAATCACTACAATTTAGCATCCCTGAGGCCCCACTGTTGTTGAAATATAGTTTAGATGCCTCACTCTTTGAAATTTTTCTTCAGCTTATGTCTTAGGGCAAAGCAAGAGCAGCTGAGATACTGGTGGAGACTGGCTTACGGTGGGAAGGCAAGGGCTTTCTGATTTCTCCATCCCACCTCATCTTCCCCTAGCAGGAGGGAATTCCTCATTTCAGATTCATTCCCTTCCAAGCGGTGACACATTTAGAATTCTGCTCTATTCAGCTAGGAGACTTGATGTGGGTGGGGTGGTATCTTCCCTGGTTGGACTTTCTTATGCCAGAAATTTTATTTTCCTTTTGGAAGAAATGAAATCAGCTTCAAGAACCCGAGGCTAATGGACTTGCTGTAAGTGGACAGACACAGGTGATGCCACAGTTCCCCCAAATCACTAACCTTCTATTTTCTTTAGTCAGGAGCATAAGATGAAATGCTATACCCCTAGATTTCTGAGGCACGTCTGGAGGACACACTGTTTAAGAGAAGCAGAGATTGTTATCCCCACTGGAAAGCTTAGAAGGTCAAGTCTCAAGGAAATGAGAAGGTTTGCCCTGAACTATAAGCAATGGCTAGGGTTAGAGCTATCGTATCCTTCAAGGTAAACATAAAAGATGTAAAGTCAGTCCCCTACAGGGGGAAGGGTAAGGAGGCAGAGGCAATTGGGGAGGGCGATTGGTGGGAGGAGAGAGGGCAATTGGGGGCATCTCACCTAATATGCACAATTTGAGGGTGTTATAACTTGAACTTTACCTTGAAAATAATAATTTGAAATATATACATGAAAAAAGTACTAGGTTGGAACAACAGCAACAAAAGAACCAAGAGTTCCTTTTTTTTTTTTTTTTTTAAGACAGAGTCTCACTTTGTTCCCCTTGGTAGACTGCTGTGGCATGATAGCTCAAAGCAACCTCAAACTCTTGGGCTCAAGTGATCCTCTTGCCTCAGTTTTTCATTTTTGGTTGGGACAGGATCTCACTCTTGCCCAGGCTGGTTTCAAACTTATGAGCTCAAGCGATCCACCTGCTTTGGCCTCCCCGAGTGCTGGGATTACAGGGGTAAGCCACCACTCCACTTCAGAGTTCCTATTCTTGAAGTCAGAAACCCTACATCCACACCCCTGATCTGCCTCTATTTTTTTTTAATTGAATCATAGCTGTGTACATTAGTTCCATCATGGGGTATCTGCCTCTATTATTGCTCAGTCTCAGACATGGTATTCCACCTCTCCAGACTTCCATTTCCTCTACAAATGGAAACAAAATTACATTTTATACTTCCTCAAGTATAAAAGGAGGCTACGTATGATCAAATAGCATAACAGAGAAATAGGAAAGTGAAAATCAGTCTTGAAGACATAGGGTTTATTCCTAAGAGTGAGGGATGAGGTCAGAGCTGGAGGAGACGTCTTGTTAAAGATCTTCTAAAGATTCTACTTTCTTTCTTTTTTTTTTTTTTTTTGAGACAGAGCCTCAAGCTGTCACCCTGGATAGAGTGCTGTGGCATCACAGCTCACAGCAACCTCCAATTCCTGGACTCAAGCGAGCCTCCTGCCTCTGCCTCCCAAGTAGCTGGGACTATAGGTGCCCGCCACAACACCCGGCCATTTTTTGGTTGCAGCCACCATTGTTGTTTGGTGGACCTGGGCTGGATTCGAACCCACCAACTCAGGTGTACGTGGCTGGCGCCTTAGCCTGTTGAGCCACAGGCGCCGAGCCTAAAGATTCTACTCTCATCTACCCACCTCTGGCTCCTAAGGTATCTTGAAGGATAGAAATGATTAAAGAAGATGCATGAGTTATTTTCAGTATAAATGGCAAGGAAGCAGGTAAACAAACAAAAAGGCTGGATTAGAAACTTGTTGATTTATGAAATTACTTGGGTGAACAAGAGAAAGAAATAGCTAAACAGCTGAAAGAGGGAGGGGGAACTTGTACGAGATTGAAGGGATGATTTCCACAAAATAAAAACTTGTTTTCGCACTGACTCTGACCAGTTTAAGGGTCTTAAACAGGTAATCATAAGTTATTTGTCACTGTGAAAATTAAATTAAGTCAATGTGTTCTTCAAACAAGGCGTGAGATCTTGTGTATTCTTCAGAATAATGGGGTAATTCAGGGCATTTTGATTATAAGACTTCTACTCAAAACACAAATCTTACTCTGCTCCTTCTTTGCATATATTCCTTTCATAGATCCTTGCTCCTTATAAATGATTTTAGCTCCGCATGCAGGACCATCCACAAACTGTCCTCTCCCTGTGCTTTCCTTTCCTTTTCTTTGTTGCCCATGCTGTGGCCTCACAGCTCGCAGCAACCTCAAACTCTTGAGCTCAAGTGATTCTCTTGCCCTGGCCTCCCAAGTAGCTGGGACCACAATGTCCAGCTATTTCTTGGGAGACGCTTTGATGCAGGCTGTTCTCAAACTAATGATCTCAGGCAATCCAAGCAATCCACCTGTCTTGGCCTTCCAGAGGACTAGGGTTACCCTGTGCTTTTTCAAATCAACCATTCCATTTCTTTTCTGCACGCCCTCATAAGGGTTGTTTCTTTCTGCCTGGCATGTGTTTTCCAGTTTTCACTTTGCTAACTCCCACTGGTTTGTTTCAAGATTCAACGAAGATGTCTCCTTAGCAATCTTCTCTATTCTTAATCTCCTCTCCGTGGCTCCTACCCTAGTGGGTTCAGTATCCTTCCTTTATGACCTCACAATTACCAGATTTCCTCCATCACAACCTTACTGTGTGTTAGTCTCCCATACCAGACAGGCAGGGTCTCTGGAAACAAAACTGCTATGTCTATCACATCTTCATTTCCAACTTGTAACAGGACTACCCAATTGAATGGATGAACAACTGGAAGCACCTAGTCTGCCCTTCAGGACAATCTCGGAACTTTTTTTCTAGAATGGCCATCAAAGCTGTTGTCATATTACCCTGAATGTCATTATAATGTCTTCTTTTCAATATTTCCTTTATCTTCAAGTAAAGAAAAAGTCATCAGGGGCCAGATCGGGTGATTGAGTGTTGGAGGGTGTTCCAATGTGTTATTTGCAATCTGGCTAAAACCCCCCTCACAGACAGTGCTGTGTGAGCAGGTGCATTACTGCCGTGCCAGAACCGTGAGTTGATATTCCTGTTTCTCTATTGACGTTTACTTGCTTTGCTGTGCTTCTCACAGTCAGCTAATGATTTTGAAACACTATTCAATGTATTTTTGGAATGTTTTTGTCAGTCCTGCTTGTCACTGGTCACCCTGACCTCTCTTCATCAGTGACACTTTCTTTCCCCTCAGAAAAATGTTTAATCCATTTGTACACTGCAGTTTTCTTCATGGCAGTATCCCCATAATCTTGGACTAACATATCCCTGACTTCACTTCCACTTTTTCCAAATTTAACAAGAAATTTATGAATGTTTGTGCATTGCTCTAATTCAAGTTCCAACATTCTTGTGATAGCACATAAAAGTGCACAATAATAAAACACCACTCAGCAAGACACAGGCATAGGGTAATACAAATAAACAACTGTAAGTCACTGATATACCAAGGTCATGAAACCTTGCCAAACTGTTTGTACAATGCTGCCAATATAAGTGTACTGTGGCAAGTTTGTGAACTTGGTTGTCAAACCTTGTGCTTACTTTTTGGTAATGTAACTACTTGCCATAAAATGACAGTACCAGAAACCAGATTTCCTCAAAACAGAGTCATCTTTTTCCAGAGGAACGTCAGTCACACTTTGCCTAAAATATTTACTAGCTTCACTACTAAATTTCTTCAAACTTTGGGATTACACTTTTCTGAAACAAATCCCCAAGGGATTGCTTCTCAAACATTTCTGGGCTGTCCAGCTGGGATTAAGAGCCCAGTAATTCATTTACAATCATTTTAACAATGAATGAGCAACAGAAAAGAGATACCAAAGATTTTCTGGAGCTTTTAGGAGTGAGGGCTATTATTATCTCCAGCTAAAACAGTTTCTAATTATTAGATGAGAACTGGAGAAGGCTACCACTTTGTTCAATTAATATTTACTGGTCAACTGCTTATTGTATGTGCTGGTGCTTATAACACATTGACAAATCAGTATGGGCCCCTTCCCTATCAGTACTTTTTGGAAAAATAGGGGATGTCATCCTTGAGAAAATGGTTTGGAATAAACATGTTGAAGGATGAAAAGAATGTGAGCATTTAAAGAGAGTGGAGTATGAATAAAGGATGAGCCTTAACCTATACTTGAATAAGGAGATTCAGTGGATCCTGGAATTAATAAGTTAAAAGAGTTGATCTTTTTAACTTATGCCACATTTTTAAAAATCAATGCCATGATAGGAAATTGGAGTTTTATCTCTTAGGAATAGGGAGACTTTGAAGAGTTTTCTGGGCAAGAAAGTAATTTTATCCTATAATTTTTATGCTCTTAGAGGAAATGAGGTGTAAAACTTGATTTGACTTAGGAGATGTGCCATTTAGTTTTTTTTTTTTATTTGAGAAAAATTCCTTAGAACTTCTAAGCCTTGGTTTCTTCATCTGAATAATAGTTGAAGGATTAATTTCTTTTTATCATGCTCACAATAACTGAATAATACAGGTAAATGAATAATAAGCAAAAATATTTACTTAGTTGTTTCTATGGGCCAGGTACTAGGATAAACCGTAGGCAGCAAATTGTAAATAAAACATCCAAGACTTTTTCCTCCATGAACGTATCCAGGGATAAATGCAGTCACAACACTTAGTAGTGAACAGGTAGTCAATAAAGGGTCTCTGATGATGATAAGCTTAAAACAATTATTTCATTTTACCTATGGGAAAGCTGAGGTTCATAAGGCTGAAGTGGTTTGCTGAACCCTTTCAAAAAAAATTCAGTAAAAAATTGAATCTTCTACTTGAAATACTAAAATGATGCCCAATCCATTGGACAACGCCACCTCCTAAGATCCAATATCAATCTAGGATTCTGGAACAAAATAGTCTGTTACCCTCAAGCAAGTTTCAGTATTACTTTTAGAAATCTCTGATTTCACTTTTCGTATTATTCATTGGTATGGGCTAAATATAACTAGTTTGAGAATCTATTAAGGTTACCAAGTTTCAGCCCATTTAGGAAACAAACAAATGAAAAAACTACCGTAGATGGGCAGGGGAAGTTCTCAGTCACAGGAGATGGATGTGACTTAGGGTTTGAGGAGGATGCCAAGGATCTGGATACACACTCTTTTGAGATGGGCTACTTTCCAAAAGATGGGTAGATGTACCTGTCTTTCTAAACTTCTTTCTTATGAAGTTGGGTCAGCTTTTGAGAAATTAGCATCTGTTTCTATTTCCAGCTAAGAGAATAGTGATTGGCATCATGATATTCTCCTCTAGTCCAATGGTTATTTTTTTTTAAATGTTTTAAAGACCAGACCAAAAAAAAAATAGTATTTTTTAAGCTCAAGTATTTATTTAGGGATAGGTCCAATGGAAACAAGCTTCATGCCACATAATTCATCCAAACAACAACAAAAAGACAAAAAATAAAATAAAACAAAACCACAAAGCACAATCTTTGTATCCAAATATTAGCTTCTTGGAAACAGGAATAGGAATGCCTTACCCCCTGATGGTTTACAAAGAGGAAGCTTGGGTGGGGGCTGGGAGGTGGTTCTATTGGCATATGCTTCCTCTGGAACAGAAATATCTTGACTTTATATAGCCTGTCTTTCAAAGGCTTCGTGTCAAACCCACATTGCTGACCTCGTTTAATTCTATTCAAACCAGGGTTTGTCCTTAACCTCCTCAACCAGATCAGCCTGCCCAGAGTACAAAAGATGAGGTGGTGAAGGGCTGCTAAAGAGCCATGAGTCTGCTAACAAGCTGCAGATGCCGATGAAGTCTACTGGATCAGAGGAGCTGCGGTTGGTTTCTAGTTCCTTCAAAGGTTGGTCACATACCCACATGGTCCAGAAATTCCTCCCTGGGTGTCACTGTGACAAGCAAGCATGGTCTAACAAACTAAAAACCTTTGGAAGTTGTCTCACATTATCACACCAACTCCGCACTCAATGCCCACTGTGGAGAGCATGTCCAACACAGCCTCATCCTCTACTTTATCCTTAAGACACTCTCCTAACCAGCTTTGGTCTTCCCCACTTCAATCCTCTCAAACAAAGCTGCCTGTGAGGAGTTAATCTAAAATGCAAATCTTGTCATGTTTGAAATATTTCATTGGCTCTTACAAAACTTTAACTCCTCCACCTACCTTTCAAGTCCTTCTGTAGTCTAGCTCTATTTTCCCATTTATTCTTAGTTCCAATCACATCTCCACCCTCAAATACATATAGTTCTCTCCCAAAACTCATACTTCAGATTATCACCCCTTATTTCCTTACCCTAAAAGCTGGTCCCTATCTTTGCGTCTTCCATGAAGAATTAATTCCAGCCTTTCAGCTTCATGACATCTCATCTGTCACTTTCCCATCACTACTTGTCCAACACACAGGCCAGTTCCCTATATTTCCTGCATCATTACTCTCTTCCTCTAAATAAGAAAAATAGGATACAGCCTATCTAGAAATTTAAAATTAAAAAAGAATTAAATAATACAAAGTTTTTAAATCTGAAACAAAACCATAACTTCCATTCATTCAACATCTCCTCAACATTATTTCTCTTCTCTGACCCTTCTCTTTCTATGATTTAGAGTAAAATTTATTGAGTTATCTAGACTTATGTTATTCACTTTCTCTGCTATGCTTCACTCTTCTGTCTATTCCAGTCTGACTTCTATACTCACTACTTCATCAAAATCAATTTCATTAAGGTCATCATCAACCTTGATGTTGCTAAAATTAACCTTACACCCAAATCGCTACCTTGCTGGACTACCTTGAAACATACAAAGAGATAGCCCATTCTCCTTTCCTCCAAGTGCTCTCTTTTGCGTATTCTATGATACCAGCTCATCCTAGTACTTTCTGGCTCCTCCTGCATAGATTTGGATTTTTTTGTTTGTTTTCTCTTTTCTAACTCTAAATGCTTCCAAACTTCAGGAAGTATTTCTATCTGTACTCTCACATCCAGTCCCATTTTTAAATACCTCTGTGCCAATGACTTAAACATTTATGGCTTTAGACACGACCTCTTCACTGAGTCCCAGATATATACAATGACATCTCTAATAAATACCTGTGCATTTAACATCATCACATTTGCAACATATCTAAAACAAAAGTATTGATTTCTCCCCACATTTCCATTTCTTCCACCTTATGAAATGACTACCATCACCCAACAATGATGAAATCAAAGCTCTCTCAGTCATCTCTCCCATCTTTTTCAGCCCATCTATCAACATCATATAAAATCCATCAGTATATCTTAGAGGCCATCTTCCCCCAAGATATTCCAAATAGATCCACTTTATTCCACCACTACCACACTAATCTAAGCCACCATCACCAGTGCAATGCTCATTTAACCAGTCTGTCTGCTTCTTCTGTGTCTGATTCTCAACAATCCCTCTTCCAAAATATAGTTACCATGCCACTCCTCACCTAAAACTCCTCAGTGGCTCCAGGTCTCATGTGGAACAAAGTCCAAAGTTTGTATCATGACCTGCAAGTTCCTGCTTTTTCTTTCCATTTCCTACTGCTATCATTCTTGCTCGCTACCTTCCATTCATTCATGTATTCATTCATCCATCCAGACAGACATCTTCTCATTCATCAAGGATCTGTTCCTTAAGCCAAACTTGATATTGCTCCAGGGACTTGAGCTTGATGTTTACATTCCCTAGAACATTTTATCTCTGGCTTTCCTCATGGCCTTTTCATATTTAAGAGTCATTTTAAATATTACCTTCTTAAGCGATAACCCTATCTACTTATAGCAAGCTTACGTTCTATTCTTTCATCCCCATTGGACAGTAGCATACACCTTCTTTTACTTCCTTCACAGTATCATTGACTATCTAAAATATATTTTTTTGAGGCAGATTCTCACTCTGTTGCCTTGGGTAGAGTTCTGTGGCATCATAGCTCACAGCAACCTCAAACTCTTAGGCTAGAGAGACCCTCTTATCTCAGCTTCCCAAGTAGCTGGTAGTACAGGCATGCACTACCATGCCTAGCTAGTTTTTCCTATTTTTAGTAGAGACAAGGTCTCACTCTTGCTCAGGCTAGTCTCAAACTATCAAGCTCAAGCTATTCATCTTCCTCAGCCTCCCAGAGTGCTTAGGATTATAGGCATGAGCCACCACTCCTGGCCTAAAATACATTTTGATTTATTATTTTTACCTACTCCCATATGGTATAATTTTCATGGGAACATGTTTTAAAGTGCATCTTTTTTTTTTTTTTAACGATAAAGAAAATAGCCTGGCCATATAATGTTACTGATGTTTAAGAATAAATGGATGAATGACTATGTACAACTCTTAGGTTCTGAAATATTTCTGAAGTTGCAGCAATCCTACTAATACTTAGAATAGTGTCGGCCTGATAGCAGGTACTCAGCAAATGATGAATTAACAATCTTCTTGGAGTTTTTGATTGTCTTGTTATTGAATATGTTGAAGATATAGCTAACCTGATTTGAATCTGTTTTAACAGATGGGCTATATAAAGATTTTTATGAACATATTAATTAAAATGAGGTCATCATATAAACCCAAACACATATTAGAGGAAAACATCCAATTCTATATAAACTATCTTATAATAATATTTTTCCTGTGAGACTTTGTGCTTCACCATCTGTCCTAAATATTGTTTTGTTTTCTGTCTTAGCTGAATCTGAAAAGAAATGAAATATTAGGATAGAAAAAGCATCATATATTTTAGACTAAAATTTAATAAAGAGATTTGACAGCCTTATGAATGGAAACTTGAAGATGCATTTACATCACCTTGAATTTAGCATAGTTATTTAAATGGCCTAAAAAGATTGTAAGTACAGATAGTGATTCTAATAAATAACAATATAGCCAAAATAGTGGAATATTCAAAGCCGTAAATGACTTTCAGCAGGGTCTTTTTTGAGTTCTAATGATAACTCATGATATGAAAATGGGTATAAAATTAGTATCACATAAATTACATGGTGGCCAAGAAGTAAGCAGGTATTCTATGCACAAACAGAAGGAAGAGTGATGCCTTAGACCCAAAGGCCTTTAAAAGTATCAGCAGGGGGTGGCACCTGTGGCTCATCGAGTAGGGCACCGGCCCCACATACCAAAGGTGGCAGATTCAAACCCAGCCTCACTGAACTGCAAGACAGAAAAATAGCCATTGTGGCGGGTGCCTTGAGTCCCAGCTACTCAGGAGGCTGAGGCAAGAGAATCGCCTAAGCCCAGGAGTTGGAGTTTGCTGTGAGCTGTGTGACACCACGGCACTCTACCGAGGGTGATAAAGTAAGACTCTGTCTCTACAGCAGGAAATGACAAAATGAAATTTGGCCATGATGATATAGGTTGATAAATGGAGAAAAACAATCCAACATATTGATATGTGGAGAGCGTGCAAATGGTGGCAAAGAGGGAGGTAATAAAGGATAGCAGACTACAAATGGAGAGTCAGTGGTTTTCATGTGATCTCATCTCTACATTAAAAAAAAATAGTGAAAAGGAAGGCACAGAAGAGGAGAGAAAGACAGAAAAAGAAAAACACTTTCTCAAAATCTGCAGCCTGGTACTATAATGAAAAGGGAGAGCCAAGAGAACTGGAGATGGGAACAGAGGCCCTGATCTACCCTATGGGTTTGGACAAGTCACTTTCCCTCTCTGGGGTGCAATTTTGGCCGTTTCCACTAGTGTGGAATGAAAGACTTAACCTGAGTAGCTTTGTGATCCCCTTCCATCATGTCTCTCTAAAATGTATTTGGTTCTTAACTTTTTGGACTTGAATCATTAAAACACTTCTTTTTTTCAGTTATGATGGGGGAACATGATCAGCACGGTGAAGGCTGAGAAGGACCAGTGATGAACTCATTTTGAGAAAAAGAGAGGACTGTGATGTGAAGCAGATGGGATAAGGAGCCCGAAAGCACAGTCTAAATCTCAGCCCTGCCACTCGCTTACTCTTGGGGATCAGGTGACATACATCATCATTCTGAGTCTTGCTCTTTTTGCCTATTAAAAAAAAAAACAACAGTAAGAGATTACAGATGGCATGTCTGTAGATTCTAGGACAAAGGCCTAAGAAGTCTTCTTGGGTCCTAGCTGGACCAGCCATGGCTGGAGAGAGAAATTCTAGGCCACTGGTGAGCTAAGATATGCTCAGAGAATAGGACTCCGGAAGGGACTGAGCAATGGGTATGAAGTTTAACCAGAAGAAGAGCAGGTTCAGAGAAGACATCCTTGAACAAACTATGGTTGGTCCTAAATGAAATTGCCTGCCCCAGAAGACACAAAGTTTTCCGTTCAGCATTTTCTGACAGAGGCTTGATGAGATTGACAAGGCACAGTCTGTCCCCTGCCTGCCGCTGCACCCTTCTCTCTTCTCTAATGCGCTGGGACTGTGTTCCCACTCACCTCCCCACCTTTGCAGAGGCTCACTCCAAATTCCCAGCTTTGCTTTCTCCATGTAGTCCTCTTTCATCTTCCATTCATAGTTTAATCTGACACTCCATCTGGAAAATATCTCTGGAAGTTCCCCTCTCCACGTGTTCCGACAGCATCATCTACTCCCCCAGTTAAAATGGCATTTGTTTTTTCTTTTATTTCAAAATATTAGGGGGGTTCAATGTTTCTATTGCATGGATGCCCTGTATAACACTTAAGCCAGGGCTTTACAGTGTGCCCATCACCAGAATAGTGTTCATTGCACCCATTAGGTGAGTTTTACCCTCCCTCCCTCTCACCCTCACCCATTCTCGGTTCCTAATGTCCCTTACATCTCTTTGTGCTCTTCTCTGCCTATCATTTAGCACCCTAGTATTAGAGAGTACATGGGGTGTTATTTTTCTGTTCCTGAGATACTTCACTTAGGCTAAAAATCTCCAGTTCCTTCCAAGTTGCACCAAAAGACATCATTTCAGTCCTTTTTTACAGCTGAATAGTACGTGTGTGTGCACTCATAAATTGATGGGAACTTAGGCCGATTCCATATTTTCAATGGTGAATTGTGCTGCAATCAAATTACATTTAGCATATCTAATGTATTATAGAAAGTATAGTTAACTGAATGACTGAACGACTTGCACATGCTATGTACACTGTTACATGTTTCAAATACATAACACCATCTAGTACCAGAAGAGCCCTATGTGTTTGCTGCTGTATTTCATTTTACAGACAAAGTAACTGAGGTTTAAAGAAGTTAAGTCATTGCCTAAGATTTCACAAGTTGCAGAATCAGGAATCAAATGCAGGCTAGTGTAATTTGAAAATCCAAGCCTGAACAGCCACTCACATGTCTCGATTCATGTCTTTGGTATGGATGTGAGTATAGAAGGATCTAATGAACTGGGCTGATTTGATTATTCCTGGAATGCCCTGCAGATTTTGCACTACTTGGGGGCTCGGGGACCTGGTAGGGCTACAATCACATCCCAGCTCCCGCTAATTTTCTGGGTGTCAATGATGCATAGCCCACTTCAGATCTCAGACCCAGTTTCCTCTTTGATAAAGTAGGGAAATAACGAATGTCTTCCCAGATGGCAGGAGGACAAGATGAGAGCGATATAGAGCTACCTAGGGCTGGTGCTGTGGCTCTGCCTCTAATCATAGTACTTTGGGAGGTGGAGGCAGGAGGATCCCTTGAAGCCAGAAATTAGAGATCAGCCTGACAAAGAGGAGGATCCCATCTCTACAAAGAAAAGAAAAAAACAAAAAACAAAAAAACCTGGGCTTGGTCCCTGCTGCCTGCAGCCCCAGCTACTCAGGAACTCAGGTGGCTGAGGCAGGAGGGTCAGTTGGGTCCAGGAGTTTGAGGCTGCAGTGAGCTATGATGACAACACTGCGCCCCAGACTGAGTGACAGAGCTAGACCTGTCTCAAACAAACAAACAAACAAACAAACAAAAAACTAGAAAGAAACCAACTAGCACTTAATTTTTTTTTTTTAAATAAAAGATCAGGAGTTTCCTTATCTCTAAAGGGAAGTAATCTGTCTCTGTTACCTAGTACCACAGTTAAACTGCAAAGGCTCTAATAAGTTATGCTTTGGTTAAGCATTTCTAAATTTTTTTAAGTGAAATCTGAGTTTTTTTTGGCAAGTGATTGAACTTGCTGGGCCCAGCCTCGGGCCCACAGTCCATTAGGGAATTTAGGAGGCGAGATGGGGACCGTCAGTTCAAGTGCTCCCTTCAGACGCAGTATTTAGAAAGCCATCAATTTCCTTAACAAAGAGCCTTGGCTTAAATGCCCCTTAAAGCGGTGTTATTTACACAGCTATCCACTTCCTTTTGAATTCTCTGCCTGGGGTGGGGGGTGGCATACCTGTAGCTCTTTCCTAAGTACGGGTTAATTAGCGCCACCCACTCCCCCCTCCCCAACGTGGGGGCAAGCCGCAGAGCGGGACTGGGCATTCAAAAGCAGCTCAATTGGGGCTTATCAGAAAATCTTAGGGGGTGATCCAAACACCACTGAAGTTACCGGCTCTCCCTACGTCGTCTTCTAAAGTTCTAAAGGATTCAGACCTTGACAAAGAGTGAAGGCCACTGTCAGTCTAGAGAGAGGGAAGGAGAATTAGCACTTGAGACCCCATGTACTGCACAGGGACATAATAAAGATCAAAAGAACACCAGCAGTGAACACTCACGTAGTCTTTCCAACTCTGGGAAGTATCAATGTAGTGGTATATTAATGAGAAAACTAAAGCAGTCCCCTACCCTTTTGTGGCAGAATTAGGATGTCAGACACCTCTAGGCAAGACACCTCCACTCCAGGCCACCTAAACCAAGAAATCCTACCTCAGGTGACAGCTGGAAGGAAGAAAGTCTCCCATGCAATCTGAGGTTGGTCTGACTCTAAAGGCCAATAAAGCTCTACCACACTTTTGTTGCCTGGGAAATAAAACCATCCCCTAAGAAATAGATCCTCTTTTCACCCATTTATTCTATGTTTACTGAACCACAAATTATGAACTAGGTCCTGGACTGACTCCTGGCAAATCAGATGAATTAAAGTGGGTCTCAGCACTCCAGGGACTGAGGTTCTAGTGAGAAATCTGTAAGTTATGACTACATGGCATTTCACTCTGAAGAATAAGATTTGGTAGGAGCACAGAGGAAGGGCAGCCCCTCCCATCCAGTCTTAACCAAATTGGAGAAGAAGGAAGTTATATCTGGGTTGTATCTTTCCAAGGAGGAATGGATAGGGGGGAGCACATGGCAGGCAGGGGGAGGCTATGAGCAAATAAAGGAAACCAAGCCCAGGTGCCATCGCTCATGCCTATAATCCTAGCACTCTGGGAGGCCCAGGTGGATGGATTGCTTGAGCTCATGAGTTAGAGACCAGCCTGAGCAAGAGTGAGACCCTAGCTCTAAAAATAACCAGGCATTGTGACGGTCCCTGCAGTCCCAGCTCCTTTGGAGGCTGAGATAAGATCACTTGAGCCCAAGAGTTTGAGGTTTCTGTGAGCTATGAATCCACAGCACTCCACTGAAGGGGACAAAGCAAGAATGAAAAATAAAAAAGAAAAGAAGAAAAAGAAAGGAAAGGAAGAAGGGAGGGAGGGAAAAAAGAAAGGAGGGAAGGAAGGAAGGAAGGAGGAGGAGCAGTGCCTGTGGCTCAGTGAGTAGGGCTACGGACCCATATACCAAGGGTGGTGGGTTCAAACACGGCCCCAGGCCAAACTGCAACAAAAAATAGCCAGGCATTGTGGCAGACACCTGTAGTCCCAGCTACTCAGGAGGCTGAGGCAAGAGAATCACCTAAGCCCAGGAATTGGAGGTTGCTGTGAGCTGTGACACTACAGTACTCTACTGAGGGCGGAAAAAGTAAGACCCTGTCAGGGAAGGGAAGAGGAGAGAAAGAAAACCAGAGAATAGGCAGAAGGCACAAGACTTTGAAGTATGATATTATATAAAATGCAAATGACCAGATCAGGCCACGCAGACATTGAATGCCCAAGTAAGGAATTTAGATGCATCTCAAGGGCAATGCAGAGTGACAAAAAGTATTGCATTTGAAGAAGCTTTCTCTCACTAGACTGGTGGATAGGTCATAGATGGGACCAGCAAAGATGGGAAGCCTGTTCCAATTTTCTTGCAATAGTTTAGGCAGGAACTGAAAGGGACCTTAAGTAGATGCAAAGATAATAGGGGGAGGGAGACTGATTTGGGTGAAAAGAGATATAATTTCCAAGTAAAACTGGAAGAATGATAACTGTTCGAATGTGGGAAGTGACAGAGGGAAGAGTTACTGATGTGTTCTAAGGTTCTGATTTAAATGTCTGGTTGGCTAGTGGCGCCACCAGTTGAGATGGAGAAAAAAACACTTGCGGCTGGTCTGGGGAGGAAGATAGTGAACTTTGTATTAGATATCCTGAATTTGAGTGTCTGGGGGCATGCAAGTAGAACAGACCTAGAAATAAATAAAAGCCTGTGTGATAGGGTGGCGCCGTGGCTCAAGGAGTAAGGTCCCATATACCAGAGGTGGTGGGTTCAAACCTGGTCCCAACCAAAGAAAAAACTATAAAATAAAAAAACAAACAAACAAAATTCTTCTGAAAAAAAAAAAAAGAGTCTGCGTGGTTAAGAATATAGCTTAGGTAAGAAACACCATTGTCACTTAGTCAGGAAAAGCTTTTTTTGCAGGGGGAGGGAGGCAAGCCTGGAGCAGAGACGCAGTCCCTGAGCTTGGAGGTCTGGTCAACTGGCTTTTCCTCCTCCACTGTTCCTTTAGGAGTTTTCTTGGCAAAAGGCGGAAAGACAAATTGGAAAAGGGATTTAAGACGTTCATGCAGCTCTTTCCTCGGTAATGAGGCTGAACTCAAGTTAAATGCATGGTTTTGGAGTCCTGAACTGAGGGACCAGCTCCAGCCAGGACCTTTCAGAGTCCTGCCAATGGCGGTTGATAGTTTAATTTAAACTTATGGATAATTTGGGCAGGGTTTCTGACTGGTGTTGAAAGCTGAAATAACTGATTTCTCTTTAGGTCAGTTTGCCAAGAGTACTGTGTTGGCCCTTGAAGAGGATCCCATTCAAAGAAGTTGTTCTTTTTAAAATACTGCGCTCAGCACGTCACGCTTCTGCCCAGAATCCACCACTTGCGGCGGGATCAGACCCTCTCGTGACTGCCCTGCAGGAGCTTTCTTTAGGACTAGTCTGCTCACAGTACACAGGAAAGAACCCTTGTCCTGGACCTTTACAGTAGCAGAGCCCCACACCTTGTCTTATCGGAGTCCAGCTGTCTAAAATCTTTCAAAGACTCACCAGCACCCTCCATCAGTGGCTTCCCAGTGCTCCTGGGTTCTCTCACCCCAACCCCTGCCCCTTTATTGACCATTGTCCTCGGAAGCCTTCTAATAAAGATTGTCTGCTATTTGTCCTTCCCATCTGCATCCTGCATAGGATAGAGCTTTGTATGCAGCAAGTGCTTAATTGAAACAAAAAGTAGCGTGAGACTGATCACATTCATTCTCAGCTGTCTTCAGACCACCTGGAGGAAAACAGAAGGCAACCAGCGGGCAGATACTGGGACCTGAGGTGTTTTGTCTTTTTCTCCAGCAAATGTAAACCCAGGCCCTTAATAATTATTATTGAAAGGTACTGGCACAGAACCGGGTGAAGGTCTGCGAGAAAAGAGAAGAGGCCAGTCCAGGGAGAGCAAAGAAAGAGGGGGAAAGGAGAATGGAGACCGACCAGGTGTCAGCTCAGCTCTTACACAGTTGCAGAAGCCTTTTATTAGCCTCGTCAGTATGGCTAGAATGGGGCGGTGAGCCCGGAGTACCACCTGTGGCTCTTCTTTAGAGTGGGGTCAGGATATGGGTATGGGCGTATCCTTTAGGTCCAGAATATGGGCAGGGTATTTCCAGGAACTCTGGCCTTGCGACACTCCAGGAATCTGGGGAGGGGATTTTTTGTTTGTTTGTTTGTTTTCATTTCTGACCTGATCTTCTAAAATGGCTGCATGCCTGTCCAAGTGATGAGAATTCCTTTCTCACAGTTATAATTTCAGATTTAAGTTCATTTCTCTTTGCTACTTAAGCAGAAGTGGCCGAGAGAAAGTCGCCTTTTACTTTCTTCCTCTGTTAAGTATTTAATGATCTGTAAACAAACACTTCAAATGGTGTTTCTTAAAGAGACCCTGGGATTCTTTTGTGTTGTGAGGATTTCCTGAGCTCGCTGCATTGTTTTTCCTTCTCCGTTTCTGTTTGCTGCTAGACGGCTCAGCTCTTGAGAGTGCACAATTTTTTTTTTTAAGATAACCTTAATGATGAAGACATAGCATAAATTAGCAGTTAAGCTGGACCTCCAGGACTAGAACCCCTTACAGGGAAGTGGGAAATTTGGGTAAATTACTTACCTCCATGCTTCCATTTCCTTATCTATAAGGCCTGTATAATGTTAAAACTTCCTGGTGGGATTAAGGTCTTGAACCCAAGGATTGAATAGAGAAGCAGCAATGGATTAATTTCACCCAAATTAATTTAATTAATAACTTGTGTTATTTGTACTATTATGACTATTGCCTGGGATAATGGGAGGGAAAGGGGGTGGAAATACCCGGCTGATACAGTGGGCTCTCCACATCCATGAGTTTTACATTCACAGATTCAATCAACCACGGATGGAAAATATTCTGAAAAAAGAAATTGCATCTGTACCGAACATGTACAAACTGTTCTTCTTGTCATCATTCCCTCAACAAGACAACATGACAGCTAGTTACATGGCATTTACATTGTATTAGGCACTGCAAGTAATCTAGAGATGATTTAATGTAATGAAGGAAAGTGCATAGGTTACATGCAAACACTATGCAATTTTATATCGGGGACTCAGAATATTTCCAAATTATTTTATGCACAGGAGGTCTTGGAACCAATCTCCTGTGGATACCTAGGGACAACTGTTTCTCTCTTCCCACGCCCGCTTGTTCTGAAGGTCTGGTACTTTGGAGGAGGGCGTCTGGCTGGGCTAGTTTTGCTGTTGGGCAGATCTCTATTCACGTCTCAATTCTGCCACTTAGTAAGCCCCTTCTTTGCTTGAATAAGGCACTTCATGTTACTGAGCCTTAGCTTTTCCCTGAGTAAAATGGAGTCATGGCCCCCATTTTACATGCTCCCGGAGCCTTGGAAGGATCAAGAGAGGACCGGAGAGTAATGTATGAGGCAGCTGGCCTGGCACAAGACCCAGCACTCAGGAAGATTTGCTTCTCTTATAGTGGTGTCCCAGCTCAATACATATTTATTGAATGAAAGCCACTTGCTCAAAGTCACTTAAACACTTGGGGTATCTGTTGTGTTATCTGAAAATTGGTGATAACACCACCTGGACATCAGGGATAGGCTTTCCATAAATAGGATACTTCCTTCCACTGGTAAAGGAGGGACCAGGGTGCTGCAGAGCCCTTTTGGAAGACAAGTCCTTGGGCTCCTCTGGCTACGGTTTTCAGCTTCAAAGTATCATTTGTTTCAGTGTATCAAACAATGACTGGCTTGAGCTCAATGCTGGGGACTAGAGAGGGACAGATGCCCTCCTTCCTCAAGGGTGAAGGACACACATGGAAGTGAAATATCTGGGGAGTCAATAAGATTACGGCTGTACGGCTGTGCTGGGTGGGCAGCTCACACATGTAATCCCAGCTCTCTGGGAGGCTGAGGCAGGAGGATCGCTTGAACCCAGGTGTGTGAGGTTTCTGTGAAAATGAGGATGCCATGGCAGTCAAGCCCAGGGTGACAGAGTAAGACTCTGTCTAAAGAAAAAAAAAAAATACAGCAGTGCTGGCAGAGGGCCAGGACCAAGTTAGATGAAGTAATATGTTCACTCTTCTCTCTCACATGCCTTGATCTGCCTGACTGGCATTCTGTATCCACCTATAATGTCATCCCTTGGTACCTGCAGGGGATGCAGTCCAGGACTGCCCTTGGATACAAAAATCCACAGACACTTAAGTCCCTGATATAAAATGAAATAGTAGTTGCATATACCCTATGCATATCCTCTTTGGTACTTTAAATTATCTCTAGATTATTCATAATACTGAAACAATGCAAATAGCAAAATTATATTATTTTTTTATTGTTGTTTTGTTATTTTTTCTCATCCCCCCACAATATTTTCTTTTCTTTCTTTTTTTTTATTTTTTTGAGATAGAGCCTCAAGCTATCACCCTGGATAGAGTGCTGTGGCATCACAGCTCACAGCAACCTCCAATTCCTGGGCTCAAGCGAGTCTCTTGCCTCCGCCTCCCAAGTAGCTGGGACTACAGGCGCCCGCCACAATGCCCGGCCATTTTTTGGTTGCAGCC